>JAVKPL010012991.1:0-65833 GCA_032173675.1 Gastrolobium villosum | reverse complement strand
ATTGGAGATATCATCTCCAAAAGCTCTATCCGCCTTTCCTTCAGATTTCTTTGGATGTTGGTTCTTTGGGAATTTTTTCTTTTGCACAACCATCCAAGGTCCCACACCATGGTTGGCAATAGGTGGCACTTTTTCAACAACTGGTTCCTGTGTGTTACTGCTCTCAGCAGGTTTAGTAAAATCCGGACATTTTTCAGAATTATGTCCATATTTTCCACAGTGAAGACAAATCAGGTACAATCCTTCATATTCCACCTTAAATACTTCCTCTTCCAATATGAATTCCCCTCTCAAAGATTTAGAGAGGTCCAATTCAACACAAACCCTCGCAAACTTCCCTCTATCACCCAGTGAAGTGGTTTTATCAATCTTAAGAACTTTACCAACAGAGTTTGCAATCATCTTTAAAATAGGGATAACACAAAACTCAAGAGGTATACCTGGAAGACGAATCCACGCAGCCACACGATGGATATTTGCTTTATGGGGGTTGAAGAAGGGCTCCCATCTTCTTATTGCCAGATAATGACCCATCAGCACCCAGGGACCTCCATTTAAGGCCAGATTAAGATCCTCCAGGCTCGAGAATTTCACAGAGAAGAAGTCATTCCCCAGATCAGCTACTATGATGGAACCTGATTTTGCCCATAAGCTGACCAGCTTGTTTTTCATATACATGACCCCTGTAACAGCCCGTGTTAACCCGGATTGTTAACACACTATCGTATTAAGCCACGCTTAATTAAAATGCGGAATAACTTTTTCTTTAATTCAATTATGACGTCATTAACTTAACCAACTTGATTACTTAATCATTTTCATAAAAATACTGCCTGTATGTAAATTGCAAGACAACTAACTGAATACCTCGTACATAAATATAATGTGGGTATCTAGAGCCACAGGTCTACACAAGTAGCCTGGGTCAAAATCCTGATACTTTAATTACAACATTAACATAAAAAGACGATAACAATCATGTGGCATGGACAAACCTCATGCTCACCAAATAAGGCAACAATGCCCACAAATAGTCTCAACATAACTTAACATAAATAAAACATAAAACGTAACAGCAGTCAAATAAACAGCAATCCACAACCAGCACGTCAGCATAATTATCAGCTCAGCTCTGGCCTCCTGCCACCTGAGCCCTCAACATTACCTGATCCTGAAATAAGCGTCCCCAAACGTAGGGTGAGATCTCTAACAAGAAATCTCAGTAAGACAAGGGGTCCTCAAGGAGTCTCCACCCCAAGCTCACTTACATGTGTAATATAAGTTCTAAAACAGTATTACAGTATAAGTTCCAAAATCATGCGATGCAGCAATTAATCATGTCATGTGTGCTTTCAAATCTACTGGCCAGAGAAATGTAGGAATACGTCTATGCCTACATGAGTACATGGATACTACCTGCACCTCACCCACATGCTTCTCCATCTTGTAAGTACTACATACTCAGGATTGCCGTCTAGGTGGACAACACATGCATATCATAAAAGCTCATTACATATAAACAGCTCAACAACATTTCCAAAATAATCAAAGCATGTAACACAGCATGCATAAACCCATCCCCATGGGACATGGTGGAACATCAAAATGGCTAAACCGAGGACACGAAAGCTTACCTTGCAAGCTAGCTATCCAAGCCAAGAGTCCAACCACTCACTAGTCCACAAACAGCAGTATCACAATCTGATATGGACCATTAACAAGTCAATATTAATGCATCACAAGCATACAACTTAAAGACTACGCCTTTCCTTTACGTTTAACGTCTTAAGGCTTCCAACAAAGCCATAAGCCCTTAATCATATGATTCTGACTTAGTTCATTAATTACAGAAGTTCAACTTCCTTAAACTAGGGTCCACACACACCCAATAGCTTACTGTTCATACAGTACAGCTACTGTCTGCGCAGAACCCAGGATATCCGGATATCAGAAGGGGCATATCCGGATATGCCATATCCGGATATCACACTGGACATATCCGGATATGTCATATCCGGATACCCAGATCCCATATCCGGATATCAATATCCGGATACCATATCCGGATACTGATATCCGGATATCTGTTCGACAAATATCCGGATATCTCACGACAGAATGCAGTTTCTGCATTTCGTGAATATCCATCCCAAAGGTCCAACTTTTAACACATGTACACGTTAAAGCATGCATCTTTAAGCATATACAAGTTCATTTAGGTGTTGGTTACTTCATTTTAACTTCTTACATGTCAAGACACCAACTTTAAGCAAGATAAACTCATGATCATGGTGAGGTAACTTACCAAAGCTCAAAACAGAGGCAAGTTGTGCTCTTGGAGCTCTCCCAAGGTTCCTCAAACTCAGCCTAAGTAGGAGCACGAAAATGGCACTTCAAGATGGGTTCTTGCACCACAAGAAGGCACTTTGAAGCTCACAATGACTACCATAAGGTAGCCATCACTAAAGCTCCAAACTCATGCTCACTAACTACACACACACACAGCTTTCTCAACTCAGAATGAGACCAACAATGAAGTCTCAAGGCTCACTCTCACCCTCACAAGTGTTTAAACAAGCATGAAAGGTGATAACTTGGTGGTTTCTCCCAAGCAAATGACCAAGGAGGAAGGGAGGAGGAAGGGGAAGGCAGCTGCAGCCTTCAAGTCACGTAGGAAAATGAGGCACCTAGGGTTTTGTGCCTTAGTGTGCCTATTTATAGGCACATGGCCACTAATCGCGCAGTATTAGCCTTAATCGCAAAGTAAAAGATATTGATCCCAAACTTTGGAATCTAGACCTACACATTTTTCTAAGATTTGTCATATTTTTATTTTATTTTTCGGAGCACCTTTCCGGTACGCGCTTTTCCATAGCCAGTATCAATTCTAGCATCAGATTACGTCATTTCGACTTGAAACTTGTTTTACAAGTCCTACATAATATTCTAGTAATTATCATGCATTCGTTATAATTTTCCGGGATACTTTTCCGGTACGCATTTATACCGAGTAGCAGAACCGGTATCTGCGCTTTTCTTCCGAAAAGCGACTTTCAGCATTTTTACTCACTCAATATAATTACCTAAGCCCATTAATAATTATTAGGGTCAATTATGGAATTATTTCCTAATTATCATAATTAATTCACTAATTACCTTAATTAGCGGTGCGGATTCTTACAACCCCAACCTTTTTCCCCAGCAACTTTACAATAATTGCATTTTTCCAGGGGCTTCTAAGCCTCTGTTTTGCTTCTTTTGTGCAGCGAAACCTGATTGAGCCGTCTTCCCCATATATTGTTTGAAAACCCAGCTCGTTTATGACACCTAATTTAGGGTCCACGGGTTCGCTATTATCATCATCTAGCTCTTCATGCCAAGAATCGTCCTCCCCCAACAAGCCACCTTCCGATCGAAGAGCCTCCGCGAACGACTTGGGTTTGCCTAACGGAACCCGGTCCATCAGATTTCCCAAACTTGCTCCTCGATTGGATGAATCAGGGGAAAATTCCTCCCCATTCTTGGATCTCTTGATACTTTTTCACATGTCATCTCGAGAATCAGATTCAGAAAACTGAGATCCACCTTGTTTTTCATTCAGAACGCTCATATTTGCCCTAACAGAGAAGAAGAAAAACGCACGTGAAGTGCACGCTCACCTAACCCATTATCTACTTATTATAATTAATTCATATAACCAAGTCGATTAGGCATCTCTTTTCACATCTCTTTTCATAATCATATAACTGCTCTTTAACCAATTGGGATTTTTTGTGATTTTAATTTATTAATTTGGTAGTTGGTTCAAAATATTCATGAATGAGGTCATTTAGTGACGCAAGGGGGACCCAGCGTCACTGAGTGCCGCTACCATCTCCCGCGTCACTCACATTTTTTTATTTTATTTTTTAATTTTTTCTATTGAGCGTTGCCCCCTCGCCTGGGACACTCACATAATTGTGCCAAGTGGCATAATTTGGTTACTCCTATTACTGTAAAACTTCGGAAAGCCATAACTTTTGACTCAGGTGTCCAAATCAGATGATTTTTTTTTTCACATAACTTTTCGAGATCTACACAATGACATCTCATTTGACATATTTTACAAATTTGAATTATGTTAATGGAAGATAAAATATGTCAAAAGAGATGTCATTGTGTAGATCTCGAAAAGTTATATGAAATAAAAAAACATCTAATTTGGATATCCGAGTCAAAAGTTATGGCTTCTCGAATTTTTATAGTAATAGGAGTAACCAAATTGTGCCACTTGGCACAATTCTGTGAGTCCCCAAGGGAGGGGACGACACTTAATAAAAAAAATTAAAAAAAAATTAAAAATGTGAGTGAATCGGGGGGATGGTAGTGGCACTCAGTGACGCTGGGTCCCCCTCCAATCACTAAATGACCCCATTCATAAATACTTTAAATCAAATACCAAATTGATAAATTAAAAGAATGAAAACCGTAAAAGAGCCTTCATATAACCATTCAATCATGTATTGTCATGTCATTATATCATTAAATGAGTGTGTTTTTTAGTGAAGTTAGTGTAGTAGATAATATTATCTCTTTTATACATAGAAAAATGTTAGTATATCTTTTTTATTCTCTTTCTTCTTTTCATACGATCTCACATGGCCCTATGTATTTTTATATATATGTAAAAGATAAAGTTTTTCCTAGCATAAAAATATTAATCTCATATATAATTAGAGTTTTATAATTCTCATTTAACATGAGAATTTGAATTTTCCTACACACTCTTCGATTTTCGTGCCAACATGGGTCCTACACATAATTTTTTCTAACATACGGGTCCCACATGCTTTTTGTCTCTACAACTTGAGAATTCAATTCTCATGTTGAATGAGAAATATAAAACCTAATTAATTATTGTGAAAATTATTTTTTTAAGGACGTCACGTAACTGTGCA
Organism: Gastrolobium villosum; assembly: GCA_032173675.1. Lineage (NCBI taxonomy): Eukaryota > Viridiplantae > Streptophyta > Magnoliopsida > Fabales > Fabaceae > Gastrolobium > Gastrolobium villosum. The sequence goes on along the minus strand of JAVKPL010012991.1, from coordinate 60,896 downwards.
TCTCTATTTAAAAATAAGGACAAATTATATTTATAAATTTTTTATTTAAGAATTATGGTTTAATTTTTTTTGGTAATCAGAATTATCGTTTAGGTAAAACTATGAACTCACCGACTATGTAGCACCGATATTAACACGGGACACGTGACACTACGACACGACACTCCGACACGTTAATTCTAAAAAATGTTAGATTTCGACACGTTAGGACACATTTTGATATTAAATAATATTTTTAATTTATGTGGTGTATATTATATTTAATATTCAATAATTTAGTAAAAAAATGAATCTAAACTTATAATATTAATAAATTTTGCAAAAAAACATAAGATATCCTAAATATTTATATTAAACTCAATAAAATAGTAATCGTAATCAAACGATTCAAATAGTTGGAACTAAAAACTCAACGCAATGTAACATTTAAACCTTTTTTTTGAATTTCTATAATGTGTGTTGGAGTGTAGGAGTGTCCGAGAGTGTGGGAAGTGTCGGAGACGACACGTCAGGGTTTTTGAAGTGTCTGTACTTCATAGCTCACCGATGTTGTGTGTAATAGGAATTTAAGAAATCTTAATTAATTATAGCTTTTGTAGCTTGAATTTGTGTGTGTGCAATTTGCATATATTATAAATGTAAAAAAAATTAAAATAAACTTATTTGTTTTTCTTTTTTTCGGATTTTTTTTATTATTTACCAAATTTTACATTTACATTTATTATGAGTAAGATATATATTTAAAATATATAAAATTTATTGAAAAATTGAAAGAGAGATAATAAAATTTGTATTTAAAAAGAGACGTGTGATATTCAAATAAACAGAAAAGTATATCAAATAAGTTGTTTTCGAAAAAGAAAACTCAAAATTATTATGGGTATATTTTTCTCCTTTTACAAAAAGAAAAACATATCGCCGGCAGAAATATAAAAAACACGCTACTTTTGTTTTTTTTTTTCTTTTGTGGTGACGCTATTTTTTTTTTTTAAGTGGCCCATAAGCTCTTTTTTTTTTTTAATATATAAATGGCCCAACAAGGTTTTGTGTAAGCAGGGTGGGAAAAATTTCTTCGGAGAAATTAATATCCTAATTATTATATAGGGTTAGTCGGTTAGATGAAGTGATTAAGGTTGTAATGCCTATTTTTCCCGAGAACCAAAAAAATTATCATTGAGCATAAAGATCTTTGCAGAAAATCACGAGGTTACTTTAATTTTAAGGGTAAGTGTGTATCATTTTAAAAAATATAAAATTATGTCATTTTAAGTAAGAGAAATAGATAGATAAAGAAGGACAAAGAGTGAACAAAAAATTATAAAGATGTGGGTATCATATTTTTGTGATAATTAAATGACAGAAGTTGTGTCGTTTGAAAAGATAAATATTTTTCTCTAATTTTAAATAAGAATAAAATATAATGAAAATAATAGTGATAAATATAATATTTACTGTCCTCTTTGTTAGGCACTTATGTCAACGCTGGCAACTTTATTTCTTTGTCGGATTTTGCTTTCATGAGAAGGAATTAATGAGTCGGTGCGAGAGTCGCGGGTGTGACAAGTAACGATCTCCAGTTGTTTGACACGTGGACATCCTTATACCAGTACATGACAAACTCATTATCAAGGCACAAGTACGTGAATAATAGTTGCAGAATCAATAATTGAACTTTCACTTAAATAGATTAAATTTATATAAAACATGAGATGAATTATATTGATTTTTTTTTTTTTACAAACTTATAAATTACTCTAAGTCCGACTAATTATACTTCAATTAAGAGTGTATAACTGATCAGACATACTATAGTTTGTAAAAGAAATATGTGTTAATATAACTCTTCCCATAAAATATTTTAGAATTTGATTTGGTTTATTAGTTAGTGTAGATCTAAATTATAAATATGGATTGAATTATATTTACAACAACTTATTAGCCATTTAATAAATAAAAAATAATTAAAATAATATTATTTTATTATTTAAAATAATTAAAATAATAATTCTACATAAAATAAAATTATATTTATTTTATTTAAAATAAATAAAATAATATAGATCAATTTGGAAGTTTATAAACTCGATATAAAAGAAAGTCTATAATTTATTTTTTAAATAGACTTTTTTTAAAAGTCTAAGTCTGTTTTATTTCATTATATATAATAATAAATCAAATTTAGGCTAGTATAGATTGGATTAGACTCCTATCAGATTGTCTTGATCCATTTATACCCGTAGACCGTAGTTACATCTTAACCAATGATATCTCCAATAAGTCTTTGGAAATGCAATTATACTGAAATTTGATGGAAAAACTTTACCGCTTATGTTTTACTATCCTACTCAAATAGGCATAATCGATGAATCCATAATATCTAAAAAAAACCTCATTATCAAATATTCTACCATCAATTTCTTTATTTTTTTTTAATTTCAACTAAATAATCTTCTTCATTTCCCAATTTATATACAAAATAATAATGGAAGAAAAAATATTTCACTTATTAATCAACAATTTGTAAAGTATTACATTAACTAGTTTTTGTGCTAACATATTGGTTTTTTTTTCTCCACATGTTTAATCGATTAATCCAGTCGAACCGAAAGAAATATAAGGACAACAAAACTTTTCTTACTAAATTTTTAAGGGTTTTACTCTTCTTATGTTGTAGGGAATGAAGTATCTTATGTTGTGAGATAAATTAAACGGAGCCCACCAATTTTTTAAAAAGAAAAAAAAAGTGAGACACATTTTTTTATGTGAGTGTAACATGAGAGATGAATCTTATGTAAGATAAGAGTTTAATTTCCCAATTTTTAAACGTAAGATCACTGATTTGTACTAATTTATCCATCTATTTGGTGGTATAATACTTGGTAATTATCATTAGTTTAACAAATATTGTCAGATCTTATTATGAAGTTGTTTTTCTTTCTTTTCTCAACTAGATCCCTTCTGCAATCAGGTCCAGAACGAGTAATACTAACTTTAAGAATGTATCCAAATAAATAAATTAAATAAATACTTTTGGAAAACGGGAATTTGCCGCATTCCAAAATTATAATAAGTTTCAAGGAAGAGGTAATGGTATGCTCATAAATGATCTATCAACAAAAGACCATTAACACAAGGCAAACATTGTGAGTTAACAAAATCTGATGTCATCAATAGAGCCACTAGCATAAGGAGTATATTTGAAGAGGAAAAAGATATATATTTAAAAGGTTTTATAATTCTCATTCAACATGATAATTTAAATTTTTCTACACACTCTTCGATTTCCGTGCTGACATAGGTTCTACATATAATTTTTTCTAACACATGGGTCCCACATGTTTTTTATCTCTACAACATAAGATTTCAATTCTCCTGAGAATTTTAAAACTCATATGTAAATCTCAACATAAATAATTTTGCTTAAACCAAATCCAACATTTTCTCAATGTTGAAACAGATCTCTACACATGCATTATTAGTAAACAAGGAAATTTGAGAGGATAATGAGAAAAACAAGACCTAGGTGCTTGGCATTAAATGAACTATGAAGGGTGTGCATACTAAAATAAGAAAAACACACTAAGCAATTTTGGAAAGAGAAAACTCCTTTTCAAGGTACTTAAATGAAGAAGGATTGACTTGCATGAACAAGTAGTTCCCAGCAAAAAGATCTCCAAAATGAACTTGTCCATCTTTGAATCTTTTCATAACCTTAGCATATGAAATTCTGAGGGAAGACACCAACCTTGCTTTTTTCCTCCAAAGTCTTCTCAAGCTTGGGATTTTCAGCCTGAACCTTCTCCTAATATGAATCCTTCTAAACCTGAACCTGAACCTGAACCTGAACCAGTTCTTTGGTCTCAGAATCACCTTGTCCCTTTCATCTTCTGACCCACTTACATGCCTAAGCCTTTGGTAACGAAACTTGCTAACAGAGGCTATTTGGATAGAAGACATAGTGAATTTTAAAGAATTTTGAGAATGAAAACAAATTCAAATAAAATTATGAGAAAGATGGGTATGTGTTCATCCCTCTATGTATTTTTTTTTTTTTTTTGAGTTGTTGGTGTTCTAATCTAAAATCTGAGATGACCGGGGAGAAAGGGAAATGGGATTGGAAACAAAGGCTAGATGAGGTGAAGTGAGTATGTAGAAGTTGTTGAATGTATTAAATGCAACAGATGAGGTTGTTGAGTGTATTTATATTTTTCTCAAGTACTAAATCGTTTTCTTTCTCAATTTAATTATGCGCTCTATAATTCTCATGTAACATAAGAATTGAAATCTCATGTTGTAGAGATAAAAAATATGTGAGATCCATATATTAGAAAAAATCATGTGTAGGATCCATATCAGCACGGAAATCGAAGGGTGTGTAAGAAGATTTCAATTCTCATGTTAAATGAGAATTATAAAACCCTTTAATTATATATCTAACGAATTAGGAAGATTCCTTTGTTTTCATAAACATGTTATACTTTCAGCAATTACTTATCAAGATATAGGTACACTTAAAATTTAATTGAAATGTAAATAAAACAATTTATTATGTTTAGATTTACGATAAGTTTTAATCTTCTTGTTTTTTTGGTAGAGGGACTTGGATCTTCTCATGGGTAAAAGTGATCTCATCACAATTATTCATTTAAAAATTAAACACTTTTTTCTCTCTCTTATCTTATCATCAATGAATGGTTGTGATCAAATAATATGATCACATAATCACTTTTTTTATATCAAGCATCCAAGTCCACGTCTTTATAGTGTTATACTCTTAACTCTTAAGGTTTTCGTCCTTTAAAGATGAATACTTAATACGCTAGATTATATGGACTAAGCATTCATTAAAAATGAACAAAAAATTATTTTTAATAAAAGTTAGGAATTGAAGATACGAAGACAATAAATGGCTGTTAGGGAGCTCTTATTTTTTTACCTTTTTTTAACTCTATTTTAAAAGTAACTTTTAACTTACAAAAAGTGTCAAACAGGAGATTATGTTTATGCCTATCAATTTGAAAAAATTGTGATTCTGATAAAATTAGTTTGATTTAACTTTAGAAAATTGTGCTTAATTAGTTTGGTCCTTCCCAATGCATGCAGCCCATGCAATTTCACTTAGGGTGCGTTTGGTTCGAGTATTCCTACAAGATAGATAGGCATAAGTAAGTGGCATTTTATCTTCACCATGTTTGGTTCATGATTTTCGAAAATTTTACAAGCAAACTAATTTGCCCATCCTTCATCAATTGTGAGTAGAATTTGATGATAAAAACAGATATAAAATGACACTTACAATGTGGTATTTGTAAGTTGACTGGGTAAATTAATAAAAGAAAATGAGAGATGTGACTCATATACCTTTTCTAACTTAACTTCGTTAGATTGCACATCTCTACCAAAGTTACCTTTGTCAATTTTCAAAATTTAAAAAGGGTTACTTTGTCGTTTTATATCACTTTCACATCAATATTTTACCCTCAACCAAACATGGACTTACAAAACTTTAATCACTTTACCCGGCAATATTTCGTCCAACCAAATAGTTTTTTTTTCAACTTTACCAACAAATTTACTTTTTTCACAATTTCCCCATTAATTATATTTACCTACTAAAAAAAATTCTCTACCAAACGTCCCCTTAAGTACTTACGAATGTTTCGTTTCGTTGCTCCTTCCTAGCGCATGCGCGATGTCATTAATCCCATGTTTGAATGTATTCTTTTTCAAAAAGTTGTATTTTTGATAATTTTTTTTATTATATATAAGTTTAAATATAGATTTTGAAAAATAAAAATTTGAAAAAAAAATTAAATTAAAATTTTGTAAACGAAATTAAATATTACTTCTCATTAAAAATGCTTTTAAATATTATACAAATCTAGAATTATTCTTGCTTTTGAAATTCATTTTTTAGTATAATGTATAAAAAAATTAAGCCCATCTAAACATGCTTTGCCATAAGGGTTGTTTTTTATGATCTTATGATAATTTAGAATACCTTTTATGATCTTTTAAAAATATTTTTTTAAGTTATTTATAATTTATTAGAGTATCTTAATGAAATCTCAAAAAAATGAAGAATATCTGATAATATTTTAATTATATCGGTAATATCTTAGAGTATGACTTTTAATAAAAAAATTCAAATTATTTATAATTTAATTTAGATTATCCTAAAAAAAATTTGTCAATATGTAAAAAAAAATATGATAATATTTTAGATTTTCTTAAATGATATTTTAAAAAATAATTTGTAATTTTTTATATTTTATGATTTATGATTTATTTATTTATTTAAAATCTAATACTGATACTAGGATAAAATCTTATCAACGCGTTTTCCCGCTTATAAAAGTAATTTCCTCCTCCTTCACACAACACTCTAAATCACACAGAAAATAAAAGAAAGAATCAGATCCCAAAAGCTAAAGTTCACGTGTGGGTGTGACAAATTAACGATGGCCGCATCCAAATTCGGAAAGAAGAAGAACGAGGGTTTCGGTTCCCAACGAAAACGCGACGTGAAAGAGATCGACGACGAGATCGAAAGCATCGAGAACCAGATCAAGCGTCTCTCGAAGAGGATCGAAGCTCTTCGTCTCGAGAAAGTTGAGAGAATCGCGCTTGAAAAGTGCCGTGGTGACGTTGAAATCGAAGGTGAGGAGGGAAAGATGAAGAAGAAGAGGGAAAGACCCATTCTTCTTGATTGGGATTCCGCTACTGAAGCTTCGGAGAGGAAGAGGAAACGATGTTCCGATGAAAGGGGAGGGGAAGGGAAAGATGTTAATTTGGGCACGGACACGGAAATAGGCGAGGTTGAAATCGAAGGTGAGGAGGGAAAGATGAAGAAGAGGAAAGGGGAAGAGCTTGAGAAAGAGTGGGAGGAGGAGAAGAAGTATGGTATGGTGGTGGAAGGAGAGGAAGATGAAAAGGAAAAGTTTGGGAATAAAACTGTTGGGAGCAAGAGGAAGATGATAGACAACCCAGCTGACATGTTTGTTTTAAAGGAAGGTTTTGATGACGAGGATAAGCTTTTGAGGACTATTTTTGTTGGGAATTTGCCTCTCAAGTTGAAAAAGAAGACTTTGTTGAAGGAGTTTCAGAAATTTGGTGAGGTTGAGTCCGTGACTGTGAGGATTCATTCTGTTCCAACACAAGATGTAGGTTTTTTTGTTGTTGAATGTTTGCTTTCGTTTGGTACTCTTAAGGATTTGATGTATTTTTTATTTTTCTAGGTGCTAACTAAATTTATGTTTGTTACTTTTCTTGATGAACTAGACCAAAAAACCTAGGAAGGGAGCCATCCGTTCGAAGAAAATAAATGATTCCGCTTATAGGTAATGGGTCTGAATTGAACAATTACCGAATTGCAACTTCTTGTGATTATTGTTAATTGTTTGCAGAGAATGCAGTTATTTTTTTTTCACTTTAGTGTGATTTTATGGATTCAATATCAAGTAAGCCTGCTCGTTTTGGGCTTGGAGAAATTATTCTGCTTTGATTTAATGCTCAGATTTTATATTTTTGAATGGTCTTGAGTGACTTGCTGACATTCTGATAAGAATACAATCATTTTCATGCATAGGAAACCTTTTTCAGGCATTTCTAATTGACAAGTATTGTGTTTTGCAGTGTTCACGCATACATTGTTTTCAAGACAGAGGAATCTGCTCAGGCTTCTTTGTCCCACAACATGACTGTGGTATGCCCACGTTCCTCTGAGTTGGATTGGATCAAATATGGTGTTTGCTTTGTATTTTTGATGAAGACTGCGATTGGGGAGGACATCACCAAAATCTCTGTTGTCCCAGACGATCTTGGGTTTGGTGGGGCCTGAATCGGCTTTAGCTTTGCTAATGACTCTACCCGCCACCGCCAAACATTGCTTCAGGTGTTTTTTTCCTAGCGTTGGAAGTTTCTCATCCCCCACTTAGACCGCCGGATATCATATTTATCACTCCATGTTTGATGATGGCCGAGTCTTCTTCATCATCCTCGTCTCGTCTTTCTCTACGGCGCGGGATGGGAGGTGCGTTGTGGCCTCTTGGGGACTCAGCTTTTCGGGGACGGTCATGGCGGGACCGGTATCGTGATTGGTTGGCTCTTTCTGGAGATCTGCTGCGCTCGTGACGTCACCTTACTGGTCCGTCACCACGAGCGCCTTCAGTGGTCCGTCGTTGCGCCCCACCTTTGATAAGTTCATCAATCTCTTCCTTCAGGTGTCTGCAATCTTCAGTGCTGTGACCATTGCTGCGGTGGAACTTGTAGTACACAACAGTCTCTCTGTCTTGTTCTGGGCATTGTGGAGGATTCTTGTGGCCTTCTTTGTAATCCGTTTGGTTAACACTATGAGGGCGGCGCTCTGACTAACCACGCCCTGAAGGACGACCGACGCCTCGAGATGAATTCTGTGTCTTTTTGTCTTCATCGCCCTCAGTTCTGCCTTTGGTTGGCTTTTGCACCTGGTTGTGCGATGAGTCGTTGGTCTTTCTTCCTTTGTACTCTTCAATTCGCATGAACTATTGGGCTTTCTTCTTTACTCCTTCCAAATCAGTTATTTCATGACGGGCTAGCTCATAAGCGAACGCACCCTATCTCAAACCTGAAAGGAGTATATGTACTTGCACCTTAGGGTCAAGACCTTGCACTTGTAAGGCTTCCTTGTCGAAGCGGTCAAGGAAGGTCCTGAGGGACTCGCCTAACTGTTGCCGGATCTTTTCAAGTGAATGGACGGACTTGGGGACAGGGCGACTAGTGGTGAAGTGGGTTTGAAATTTGCAGGCCAGGTCGTCCCAAGAAGAAATACTGCCTGTTGGTAGGGTAGTGTACCACGTCAAAGCTCTCCCGCCAAGTAGTGTTGGGAAAGTTCGGCACATGAGGAGGTCGGTTTCTCCGTGGAGAGTCATTGCCGCTTCGAACTTTTGGATCCATTCGAAGGGGTCAGAATCTCTGATGTAGGTGATTATGTTGGAAGGGCCTTTGAATCCGAGAGGTATGGGGGTCAGGCGTAGGACATCGGTCAACAGCTTGTTCCGCCTCGATGTAGTAGCATGTGTTAACCGTGGGTCTGGGTTGTGTACTTGTTGACCAAGGAGTTGGTGGGGTGCGGTTGGGGCTTCAACGGAATAAGAGAGGGCGGGGCCTTGTTGGCCGACACATTATGGTTGACCCGGGTTCATGAACGACCCTTGGGGTTGTGGAGCAACTTGGGGTTGCGTGGGGTGGTATTGAGGTTGTGGGACAACGGTGTTGTAGGGTGGTATCGCGTAAGCGTGGATCGGGTGTCCTGTATGGTAAGGTGCGGGGAAAGGCGTGAGTGGGTTTTGGCCGTGTGGCCTGCTGGGATATAAGGCAGCACCTGGGGCGTAATAATCATTATAGAAGGGTAGAGGCTGGCTTTGAGTGGGTTGAGGTTGGTAGACTGGGAAGGTTGGTTTAGGGCCTGCAACGGGTAACGGCATCCCGAAGCGGACGCCAGGTGGTGGGGGTTGTGTATGGATCAGATTTTCACCTTGTGCTTCACGTATGATGACCTGGCGATTAACTCATGCCTCTCTTCCATTAGTCACAGGTAACAGAGGATTAACCGACCGTAACACTGGGGAAAGGGCCACATCGGCGGCCTGTTCGGCTGGGGCGGAATGCATAGATGGCGGGGAGTTGGAACGGGCCGTTTGCACATGGCCTTCAGGAGTTTCAGCTCTCGTTTGCTCTGCTCTTGTAGTAGTAACAGCCATATTTGGTTGACAGGAAATGAGGTGTAGTTTATCAGCTGGTGAAGGAATGGGAATAGAAGTTTATAGTTTCCCACAGACGGCGCCAATGTACCGTTGGAATCTATAAGCCCACTATGTTCCCTTTAAGGGGGTATGATCATTATATGGGCGATACCTTGGGCTTTGGTAAAGACTAGGCCAAGAGATACTATCCCAAGTATAAGCATATAATCAATACAAGGTTAATGCAATAAGAGAATTCAAGTGATGGGCAAAATAACGATCCATAACATCCCTTTTGTTGTGCCCATGGGGGCTATTTATAAGGATCATGGTGTGGATTAGTGAGGGAGGGAGGTCAACCCTCCTTGGGATACACTCCTATGATAGCAGTGTTGGGCGGTGTTGGCGCTGACATTGTGGCAGCGCTGCACCTCCTGCGACTGGCGACGCCAGTATTGGGCAAAGGGAGAGTTTCCCTTTGTGATACCTGCGGCGACTGCCTTTTCCCTTTGTGATACCTGCGGCGACTGCCTTTGGTGGTTAACGTCCCAAGGTAGGACATTTCGGTGTATCTCTCGGGTGTGTTGCAGCCTTGGTGGATGTGAGAGTTCACGTCAGCCCTTAGGGCTAACGTGGGAATGGACTGGGGGTTGGGCTTGAGTAATTGGACCGTTGGAGTAGTTGGGCCATCCAGAACATGTCTCATTTTTTATGAAAAATTATACCTATAGACCTAAACTGTAATTGTATCCAAACTACTTCATTCTTAGGATCCACTTTCTATTGCCTTCTCTAGATCTCCGGTTCTACATAAAAGCTCAGTAATCCAATCCAACATCTAAGGGTCACATTCGTTAAATATGGTCCTATTTGGGAGAACATTAAGCAAAAAAAAAAAGCTTATACTTTTGTGTTTTTTTCCTTGTTTATAAAGACTTTAAAAATCAAACTTGTTTTGCCTTTCGATAGAATATTCAAAAAATACTAAAGAAAAAATATCATTTGTATGTTAAAAAAAATGCATTTTTATGTATAAAACTATTAAAAAGAAACATACATGTTTGAATTTTGGATTGAGGGAATTGACTTTTGGTTGGAGGGATTGTATTAACTTTTTTGTTTTGTTTTTGTATTTTTTTTTTCAGAAGTTGGGAATTTTGGCTTAAAAAAAAAAAGGAGGTTATAGTGTATATTATATTTAATATTCAGTAACTTATTTTCATTTTTGCATAGCCTATTTGTATTAAACTTAATCTAACAAATCTAATAGTTGGAACCGCAATGCAACCTTTAAACTTTTTTTTTGAATTTTTATAATGTGTATTGGAAATCAACGATTAAGATATAGTTTGTAAGACGTTGTAAATGAAAATAAGTTGTAATTATAACCTTCCCCTTCAAAAAATATCATTTTAACTTCTTCTTTTTTTCTTCAAAAGTTGCATCTAAATATACACATAATTTATAATAAAAAATATCTCACAAAGAATAATCCATGTAAATAGGCTATGAATTGCTTCGTGAACTCTTAGAAATTCAGAAAAGAGGTTAGATAAGAGACTCTTAAACTTTGGCAAAGTCATCATGCTCCTATGGCAGCAATATAAAGAGCTATGAAAATAGGTCAGTCCGTCATATTATACCCTAGTCGCACGAAGTAGGGTTATTCATCAACCGATTCAAATCGCGATAATTGAATCGAAAATCGAAAAAATGAAAACTGAAAAAAAAAATCACAAATTTTAATTGGATTGCATCGGTTTTCGGAATGATTAATGAAAATCGATCAATCCAAACCAATCCAATATATTAATTTCCCTCTACCTACTTGGGCCTTTCCCCAATCATAGACCAAAAATTTCTAAATCCAAGACCCATTAACCCATAAACTAAATCCAAGAAAAAACCTAATCACATCTCATCAATAAAATTTCATCTATGTAGAGCTTCATATCTCATTGCAAAAAAAACAAACAAACTATATTATCGTTTACTTATGCTTTTGTATTTAAAAAAAATTACAAAACCAATATATACAAAAGATGTTATTTGCACAATAATCATGAAACAAATTTTAGGATTTTCAAAAAACCGAAAACCGATCCAATCCAAACCGAAAAAAATGGATTGAATTGGATCGGATCGAATTTGAAAAAAAATCCAAATCGAATGGATGATTACATAATCAAATCGAAGGGATTGAATCAGATAATTTTTGCTTCCAAAACCGATCCAATCTAAACCGCGAACACCCCTAGCACGACGTAAGGCCAAATGGCCCATAATAATAAAGGCTCGCAAGAGCCAAAAGCATTGTGGGTTATGGCCAGCCCCGCAACCCATTCAAAATTATAATCTCAAAATTTTTATTTTTTAACATATTCAATACATTCAAAATTATTTTTCTTTGTACAAATTATTTAAAGTGAAAGCATTAAATATGGGACATTTTAAATATAAAGTATTAAATTTGGGATGACCATACAAAGATGAAAATAAATTAACCGTTTCATAATTTAATTTTGTTTAGTCATAAAATAATTTGGTTGTCACAATATCCTTCCCCTTTTAACATATTCAATACATTCAAAATTATTTTTACAAATTAATATTTAACATTTTATAAATATTTTATATGAAGTATAAATTTTTCATAATTTAATTTTGTTTAATAAAATAATATTTGTACACAAAGACACAAGAAAAAATGTAAACAAAATTTTTTCACCAAAAAAAAAAATGTAAACAAAATTTTAATATATGTATAAATTTGATTTTACTATATTGGCTAAGTTTTGTTGTCAAAGGATGCCATCAAATGAGTTTTTCACCGGGAGTCATGACAACCTCACTCCTGATAGCAATTCTAGAGATAAACCAAAAGAAATGATCGAAAAATTATCTTCATACCAGCATTGAACAACTACTTTTACTATGTTATATATTTGAAAGTTAAATCATTGATTTATTTTGCTTACAAAAAAAAAAAAAATCATTGATTTTTATTTTATTTTTTGGTAAAAAAAAGGCCTAAGCCCAAACAAACACAAAGAAAAACAGACAAGAAAACTAAAAGTTACACACCACTATTTATCAAAAAAAAAAAAAAAAGTTACAGACCACCTCACGTGGTCTACTAACAGAAGCCAAATCTGCAAGCAGCAAAAGATGAATACCAGGAGGAGGATCCCACCAAATTCTTTTATCAAACTGCTCTTGATCGTCAAGCAAAAAATTGGCCAACCAATATGCTCAAGCATTACCTTCTCTAAAGGTATGATGGAATGACACTGACCAATTCTTTTGAATCCATATCCGTATGCGAGATATCAGATGACACTCAGGGATTGCTATACCATTCTTGATAGTAGAGTGATTACACTAGAGGAATCACTTTCAATAATTACATTGCGATAGCATGCACTCCAAGCCATCTCCAAACCCCTAAGCACCCCCTCCCCTATAATTCAGCTTTGAAAGAATTACAAATCCCCAATCTGTACGCATACCCTGCCAACCACCTCCCATTGTCATCCCTCAACACACCACCGCAAGCAGCAAAGTCAGGATTACCTCAAGCAGCTCCATTAATATTATTTTTAATCACACCAGTATCAGGAAACTGCCATCAAATATCTATAGTCATAGTTCTTCTTTTAGCAAACCGATTTGATTGAATACAGCAAGCATTATGAATATCTATAGTCATAGTTAAATAATTGGTTTTCTTCAACTACTTCCGTTATAAAAATCTTTTTAATTATTATCCTCAACACTACCAACGTACATTGCATATGTTTCAGTGCAAATTTAACACTTTTACAAAATATATAAAAAATTATATTTTTCAGAATTACATTTTTTTAATAAATAATGTTTGTGTAATGACCCGAAATTTAAAATTAATACAATCGCCACCAATCTTATTTTCTTTGGAAAAATTGGAAAATCTTTTATTGCAAACTGGTCTTTTAAAATTTTAGATCAAGCTTCGGGCGTCTGATTATGCACAGGGAATGGTGAAAACTTAATCCCTCTGCACCCCTGACACATCCGTTTGAAAATGGTTACCTTAAATTAATTGTGCAAATTATTAATAGCGTTTAAAAATATTTCCTTCTCCCTTTAATAAAAACAAATATAATTATTTAGGAAGTGAGAAAACTAAATTATTAAAACTTTATTTTAGCTTGACGGAAATAGTTCCGCTATGATGTAGTGAAGAATTCAAAGCTACGTCGTTCTTTTTGTGTGCGTACTGATTATTGATGTGAATTTAGAAGTTTCAGATTACCAAGTTGTCACAACTAAAATAATCTGAAACGATAATTGCAGGATTAACAAGCTATTTCAACTCAACTAATCCTTTTATTATGAAAAATAAGTAAATTTTATTTTATCTCGACGGAAAGAGTTCTGCTCCGACGTATCCTCCGGTACAGTGAGGAATTCGAAGCTACATCGTTCTTAAATGTTATATTTACGTGTTGGCTAATTTTAATTAAAAAAACAATTTTTAAATAAATTCACTTGAAAGTTTTGGGTTTAAAGGTTTCGGATTACCAAGTTGTCACAACTAAAATAATCCGGGATGTTAATCGAGGGATTAACAAGCTGTCATAACTCAGCTAATCCCTCTAAAAATAATTCTTTTTATTATGGTATATTTCATGATGAATTTTGAATCACCAAGCCGTCACAGTCAAAATGAGTCAAAACAAAATATGCGGAGTTAACAAGCCATCACGACTCAGCTAAGTCCATTTTATTTGATATTTGATTAATTGTGAAACCCATATACCCCAAGTAATCTAAACTGATTAATATTATTTTCTGTTTTAAAAGAAAATCCACAAACACCACATTTCTATTTTTTTTATTTTTTGTCATGATAATGTAAAAATGTTTAAGTTTGAATTCATCATTGCGATTTTATTTCAAGGAGGATTTTCTTATGTTCACGTCATATGTAACGTTGGCAATTGATAATGAGACAAGAAATTAGAGATAAGAAACTTGTTATTCTTTATTATGTTTCTTCGGTTTTCTAGTTTTTTCGTCTTTTATTATAGGGTTTATCATGTATCATTTAATATGATTACAAAAATTTCCTACACTCACAACATTTTGTGAGGCCCGCAGCAAAAAAAATTCTGGCATGCAAAACAAATCTCTATAACATAACACAATCACTTTTCCTATAACATAACTCTTATAAAACCTTTTATTATATATGACAAAAAAAGACGACGCCTAGCTTTTGAAAATCTGAATCTAATTTTAATTTTTAATTTTTTTTTTACTTTAAAAACATAGTAGGTTTTTTTTACAAAATTTTCTAAAAACATCATTGAATCAAAGAGAGAGAATGTTAAAAAAAAGTTGAAAAAAAGAGAAAATTTACTTAGTGATTAGATAGGTAGTATATTTTGGTAGTAAAAATATCTCTCCTCTACTTTCTATATTATAATTATTATATGCATGCCTTAGCTATACTTGTTAAAAATATAACAAAGAAACATGGTGAAGGGCTGTCGGTTCCGAAACTTGACTTAAAAAATATAAAATAAAAGCAACTAAAGAAACTTAGCCTTAGCCTTAGCCATGCCTTAGACTTAGCCATACTTTTAAAAAGCTATATCATTGGATAAAAAAAAGGTACCAATATGTATTACTAAAATAATAGTAAAAAAACTCAACTAAGCAAAACCATGATCCCCATTCTATCCTTACCTCCCTTTTGAGCAGAATCTTACAGCCCCAATATGCTGTTTATTCTTTGAAGCTCTTTTTCCTTCCTTCAAGTGTCTTATTTCCATTTGTAGCTTATCCATTAAATAATTTTGTCTTGATTCTGATTGCTTGATCCGTAAACCAAGAAGATAATATCTTACCCAAGGCATGTCACTATTTCATTTGCTTTTCTCGGTGATCATCTCTGCCCAACTGCACCGTTCTCTTTTCTTTCCTTTCCTTTTTGTTTTTTTCTTTCTTTCTTTATTTTCTATCTTTTCATTTTTTTTAATTGCTTAATTAAATAGGGATCATAATTTTAATCATTTTTTTAAAGAAATCTGGGACAAAATTAGGTGTTCACAACTTAAATTTTTTTCTTATATTTTTTCATCATTTTTAAACATTTGGGACAAAATTAAGTGTTCACAATTTGTACATAAATACACAAGTGAAAATATACATAAAATTTTTAATTTTACTATATTTGCTAAGTTTTTTTTTTAGGGTAAGCGCTAAGTTTCTTTATTAAAGGATGCTATTACATGGTATTTTTCACTGAGAGTCATAACATCACCATTTCTTACAACGATTCTATTGAAAAACCAAAAGGAATGATGGAAAAATTATTTTAATACCAGCATTTAACAACTATTTTTAGTATGTTATATATTTGAAAGTTAAAATCATTGATTTTTTGACAAAAAAATTAATATATTATTTTTTTAATAAAAAATATGAAAATATAGTCGTTTTAAAATTAATCACGAAAATATAGTAGTCAAACACGCCCACATGGGACGTGTTCCAACAAAGAGAGAAAAGCTCATGTGGGGCGTGACCTAAGCGTGAGTTACGCCCACATAGTTGGAGAGACACACTCCCAATTGGGGCGTGACCGAGGAGAGAAACACTCCCCCATCTGGGCGTGACCGAGGAGAGAGACACTCCTCATCTGGGCGTGTTTCACCATGTGTTGCCACGTGGCACAAAAGTCAATAGTTTAACCGTAAAACTTTGGAAGTCCATAACTTTTGATTCGGGTATCCGAATTAGGTATTTTTTTTATTTCACATAACTTTTCGAGATCTACGCAATGACACCTCATTTGGCATATTTTGTCTCTCACAAAAAAAATTGAATTTACAACATTGATACCATAATTATTAAAAATGACATAACTTTGTTACCTTATAATTATGGGTTTTATAAGAGTTATGTTGTAGGAAAAGTGATTGTGTTATGTTATAGAGATTCGTTTTGTGTGCCGAAGTTTTTTTTTTTTTTTTGCTGCGGGCCCCACAAAATGTTGTGAGTGTAGGAAAGTTTTTGTTGTCATGTTAAATGATATATGATAAACCCATTAATTATTACTAAAAATAATCTAACATTTTTATAATCATGAACAAAACTTAAAAATCAAAATAAAACGAAAAGCACTCACTTAACTTTTTAATATAAATTATTCAATATTCTGTCACCGACAGATGTTAACCAAATAAAATTATAAATTTCATAAAATTCTTCATTCAAATTTTTAATATATATCTCAATAACATACATAATTAACCTTATCATAACTTACCATAATCATAAGTATCTTTATTATGAATGTTTCTAATCATAACAGTGGTTTTCTGCTTATTAATTTGAGTTTAAACGTTCTTATAGTATCATTATTGTAAACTCAATTTTTTTGTGAGAGAAAAAATATGTCAAATGAGGTGTCATTACGTAGATCTCAAAAAGTTACGTGGAATCAAAAAAAGAATTACCTAATTCGGATACCCGGGTCAAAAGTTATGGACTTACAAAGTTTTACGGTCAAACTGTTGACTTTCGTGCCTCGTGGCAACACCTGGTGAAAGTAATGTTATTGAAACTGGTCTGGTCATTGACCCGGTCGAGGTACTGGGTCACTGGGTTACTGGTTCAACCAGTGGGTCACTGGTTCAACCGCATGACCCGATAATTATATGTAATTTTATAATTTATATTAAAAAAAATTAAAAACAAACTCAAATATCTAAGAAAAATGATAATTTTTTTTAATATTTTAATATAAAAAATAATAAATCACATATTATTATCCAATAAAGGATCAAACAAAAATATAATGATCGTGATACGAGACTTTAAGTTCAGAAAATGACATCTCTAACTATAAATCAAATTAAAAATTTCTGGATAGTGCATAATTGAGATAATATTAGTGTTGTGCCCCTACGGAACTTAGCAGCCAAGAATGTCGGAGTAGGCATCACCATCCGAAAGTGCGCAAACTTTACAAGCTCATTAAACTTGACCAGGTACTCGTCAACAGACATCGAGCCCTGCACCAACCTATCAAACTCGCCATGTTTCCTCTCATGCGCATCCATAGGGAAGTATCGACCAAGGAAGCAATCCTCAAAGAATGGTCATGTCATCACATGACCCTGCATCTCAAAAGCATGAGAGGTGTTCATCCACCACTCATGGGCATCGCCCTCCAGCATATAGGTAGCGAACATTAGCTTTTGCATGTCAATACACTGCATGACCCAGAAGATCTTATCCAGCGCCTGAAGCCATCTCGCCGAAGCAATAGGATCATAAGACCCATCAAAGGTAGGTGTGGCTTATGCTTACGGAAAGCATTTAGCCGACGATCGATCTCGTCTCGGTCCTCAACAAGCACAGGGACGGTCTGCATGGCCCCCGTAAGGTGACTGCCATCACCCATCTGACTCTGATTTTCGTCCAGCAGACTGGGTGGAGGTGGAGGCGGTGGCGGTGGCAGTGGAGGTGGTGGCGGAGGAAACTGGCCAACAGCAGGACCAGCCCTTAACTCCTCTAACATGACTCTCATCAAAGTCATGTTCGCCATGCGGTTCTCCTCCAAGATATCCTCTGTGGCTTTCCTGTTTGCCTCTCTAACGGCGTCCAGCATAGCCTAGTTTGCCATTCTCATGGCCTCCTGGTCGGCTTGTCGGGCTGCCTACATTTCAGCCAATGCAGCCAGGACAGGATTAGGTTGACCCTCACTAGTACCTTGGTTCCTCCTTGGCTGTACCATGACTCTGAACAAGTTACACAAAGAATGAGTTGATCATATCCACGCAATGTGGTCACATATGCATTATCATAATAAAACCAAACAGAGCGAACACAAGCTACAGACTCACAACAAACATCCTAAGTTATTGCAACACATACAGGCTTTTCCCTAGAAAGTGCTCTGATACCATAAAATTTAACACTCCGTGTATACCCGGTTTGTTAACATGTCATCGTAATAAGCCACGTTTAATTTAAAATGCGAAATAACTTTTACTTTAATTCAATTATGACGTCATTATACTTAGCAAAGTTGATTACTTAATCATTTTCATAAAAACATCGCCTGTATGTAATTGCAAAGGATAACTAACTGAAATACCTCTTAATATAAAATAACAATGAGTATCTAAGGTCACAGATCTACAACACATAGTCCGGACAATATCCTGATACATTATTACAACTCTAAGTTAAACTAAGACATAGTCAAGTCAACGTGGCATGGACAATCCCCATGCTCACCAAATAGACAACATAATTAACCGAGTCTCAACAGTAGAACCATAACATGAAGCTAAAAGCATAAAGAAGTAAAAAGGATCCAACATATAATCATAACAGCATATCAGCATAAGCAGCATAAACATGTATCATCTATCAGCTAAGCTCTGGCCTCCTGCCAGTAGAGGTCTCAACCCCTGGGTTACCTGACCTGAAATAAGCGCCCCAAACGTCGGGTGAGATCTCTAAACATAAATCTTAGTAAGACAAGGGGTCCTCAAGGATCTTCCACCCCAAGCTCACTTAGATGTGAAATATAAGTTCAAAAACATTTAACAGTATAAGTTCCAAAAACTATGCAGTGCAACAGATATTCATGCCATGTGTGTTATCACTACTGGCCAGAGAAATGCAGGAATACGTCTATTACCTACAGTTAGTACAAGGAACACCACTTGCACCCCACCCACAGCCTCACCATCTTGTATGTACCACATACTCAGACTTACCGTATAGGTGGAACACCACATGCATATCATAAAGGCACTCGCATATAACAGCTCAACAGCATTTATCAAATAATACATGAAAACAACATCATGCATATAAACCATCCCCCCATGGGACATGGTGGAGCCAACAATGACGAAGTCGAGGACACGAAAGCTTACCTTGCAAGCTACCTACCCAATGGCAAGAATCCACACTAGCTCAAGTCCAACACACAGCAGAATCAAAATCTATTTTGGACCATCAATATATCAATAATCAAAGCTCATAAGCATAAACATAAAGACTACATTTTCCCTTTTACGTTTTACGTCTTAGGCTTCCCGCAAAGCCTTAAGCCCTTAATCCATTGATTCTGACTTAGTTATATTCTTATAGAAGTTCTACATCATCAAACTAGGGTCCACAAACCCATAACTCAGTTCTGTATGAACAGTACCTTCACTGTTCTCGAAAACCCAAAATATCCGGATATCATATCCAGATATTACGCGACAGAATGCAATTTTTGCATTTCGCGAAGTATCACTTCCAAGGTTGGGTTTTAACCCACTCCAACGTCCAAGCATGCATTTTTATTCATTTTTAGGTTCATGTTCAGGTTGGTTACACATTTAACTCCTTTACATACCAAGACTTCATCTTTAAGCAACTAAAACTCATGATCAAGTGAAGGGACATACCCAAGGCTTCAAAACAGAAGCAAAGACTGCTCTTGGAGCTCACAATCAGCTCCAAAGGTGCTGACTTTGAAGGAATGCGAAAATGGCAAACAAGACTTGGTTTTTCCTTCACAAAGAAGAACACTTGGAGCTTCTACCACCAAGATAATGGCTCATCCACTCAAACTCAGAATCTCAGCCCTAAAAACTCCTCAAAACAGAGCCCACAACTCAGAAGCAAGCTCACAACTCACCCCCAATGGTAACTTTCACTCATACCAAGTGTTTAGGAGGAGAGGAATGGAAGAAATGGGTTCCCAAAGCTCACAAAATGGTGATGAAGCAATGGAACGGTGTGAAGAGGAGCTGGTCAACCTCCAAGTCAGGTAGGAAATCTGTTATGGCCTAGGGTTTTGGGCCAACTAATGCATTTATAGTGTTTTAAGCCTTAAGCACACAATATTAACGCTAATTGCTACGCTTAGCATTTTAATCCCAAACTTTGGAATCTGAACCTACTCATTTTTCTAAGATTGATCATATTTTTATTTTATTTTTCGCAGCACCTTTCCTGTACGCGCTTTTCCATAGCCAGTATCAGTTCCGGCACCAGTTCTCATTATTTTGAACTGAAACTTGTTTTACTAGTGCTATATAGTATTATAGGAATATTCATGCACTTACTATAATTTTTTGGGATACTTCACCGGTACGCATTTATACCGGGTAGCAGAACCGATATCTGCACTTTTCGTCCGAAAAGAGACTTTCAGTATTATTACTCACTTACTATAATTATTAAAGTCTCATAATAGTTATTAGGGTCAATTATGAAATTATTTCATAATTCTCTTATTTAATTAATTAATTTTCTTAATTAATGGTGCGAGTTCTTACAGTTACCAAGTAGGTAATTAAATTAGCATGTAAAATGTCAAACAATGTGTGTTTGATTGGAAACTGATGGTAATTTTAATTTTTGTAAAATATTGTAGAAACTACTTAAAAACTGAATTACTAGTACATGATTATTTTTCAATTTCGTAAAATTAGGGGTGTCAATATAGGTTATGACACGTGGGTCGACCCGCGACACGACACGAAAATTCAACCCGTAAAAAAATTCATTTCTTGTTCGTGTTAGGAAAATGACACGTAAAAAATTCGTGTCATGTTCGTGTTGGGGTATTCGTGTTCGTGTCGACCCATATTTTTTTTTTTAAATTCTTTTTAATTTTGAACTATTTTTTTAATTTTTTTTGTCAATTACCGTTTTGACCCCTATTTTGCGTGTTATTCGTGTCGTGTCAACTCGCAAATAATCTGTATCGTATCAGTGTTGAAGATTTTGACACGAATGAAAATTTATGTCGTGTTAGTGTTGATGTATTCGTGTCGTGTCAAATTCGTGTAATGTCAACCCGTTTTGATATCCCTACGTAATATATTATAGATATATACTACTTAAAATTGGGATTACTCAGCTTTTACTATACTTTTGAAATTTTACTTAAATTTGAATAAAATCATTAATTATATTAACTTCAGCTCATGCAACTAATTCAAATAAAATATCGGGAAAGTGACCATTTTGTCATGTTTGGACAAAAAATTTATCAGACTGCCACGCCAACAGTAAATTTTGCCAAAATGCCACGCGACATAATTCGCTACACAGTGTAGTGAATTATGCATGCAAGTAATTCGCTACACAGTGTAGCGAAATATGCCACGTCAGAACCAAA
Source organism: Gastrolobium villosum (assembly GCA_032173675.1). Lineage (NCBI taxonomy): Eukaryota > Viridiplantae > Streptophyta > Magnoliopsida > Fabales > Fabaceae > Gastrolobium > Gastrolobium villosum. The sequence continues at coordinate 38,981 of JAVKPL010012991.1, read as the reverse complement.
AATGCCACATGTCAAATTTTCAGTAAATTTTGCCAAAATGCCACACGGCATAATTCGCTACCTTAGGTAGCGAATTTTTGAAAATTTGACACGTGTCATTTTTGGTTCTGACATGGCATATTTCGCTACACTGTGTAGCGAATTATACATACTTGCATGTATAATTCGCTACACTGTGTAGCGAATTATGCCGCGTAGCATTTTGGCAAAATTTACTGTTGACGTGGCAGTCTGGTATTTTTTTTGTCAAAACGTGGCACTTTGGTCACTCTCCCAAAATATCCTTTAACACAAAAACCGAAGTTAAGTTTGATAATTCGATATTTAAAGAATCAGGTGTTTTAAATACTAAAAAAAAAAAAAAGAATCCGGTGTTTTAAAAATGGGTTCATTTTTTTCTGCGCGATTAATGCAGATAAATTATTTACATTAAGTCCAAAATAATGTCATTTTGGGATGAAAATCAATGTGTTTTTGTAATTTTAATTTATTTCAGAGTTATAATTATAATTTTTTAATATTTCAACACCAAAATAGCGTTATTTTAAAAGTAAATCCAAATAAATAAACGAATTTTTCTGTTTAAAAATAAACTAATAAACGAATTGCACTTTTATTTACCTTATGCACCTTGAAAAGCATAAACTGATATCAAAATTTTATTTGCCAAATGTCAAATTCATAGTAAACCAGCAAACTGAAGCTTTCAGCTCCAGCTTCAGCACATTTAAGCTACAAAATAGAAATCAGTAGGAAGACACTGTCTGTTTAAAACTGGAGATACCATCCCGGGCCAGCAAGATATTCAAAACATAATACTCAGATATATATGAAAAACAATGAGAGAAAATAAGATAAAGTAAAATTCATGAAATGGATATATGTTAAATGGATGGTGAATTCAACGTTTCATATTTGTAAACAAACATGTAATAAAAAAATAAAAAATAAAAAAATTAAAGAATTGTAGCTGGCACAACACAAAAAATAAAAATTATAAGCCACATATGCTTCTTAGTAAAGCTTAATTCTTGTGTTAATGGGGCTCCTGCACATGGGGCACGACTGAAGATCTTGTCCACATTCACAACAAGTCTGTCAACAAAAAACAAAATAGAGATTAAATAACATTCTTTTTCTCCTTAAAGAAGCTTACATTACACTTCTTTTCTTTTCTATTTTGAAAAATTATATTCCTCTTAGCATCATCTTCCCTCTCTATGTGGACCAATTTTTAAACCCTACAATCGACTTTGCAACTTTAGAAGATGAAATGAAAATTTTGGGTTAACTTCTAAGACTTATAAATTTAAGGGTTTTATATTTCTTTGAAACTTTAGAAGACCCGTGAAATTATGTGTAAAATTTTAGGGTTAAATTCTCAAGTTAAATGAGAATTATAAAACCCTAAATTTAATGGGGGTATTCCAAACTTTATTTCATTCTTTAAAGTTTCGTAGTCGAAGTGAAATGTTCAAAATCAGTTGCTGGTGGCACTTACGGTGATATAGAGAAGAAAAATACAAGGCTTGTTTCCAATTGCTCAACACCATTAATAGATTCATTTACATCAACATGGACTAAACATTTCACCTCTCAAAGGAAAAAAAAAGTGTATTAAAATAATGAGAGGGAGCATAATTTAACAAAAATATTTCTACAATTATTGGAGATTAGCCCCTGTGGTTTCTTTCTTATCACATATGCCCATGTGGTTTGTAAAAGGGCATGTTTTTTATCACATATACCCAATGTGGTTTCTCTTTTTTACAAAATGATGTTGTTTGGAGTAAACCACAAGGGCATTGGTGAACTTTTCCCAAATATTTATACAATTATTGGAGATAGGTAATCTACGTTTACTCCGAAAACGATGTAAAAAATAATTATAAAAACTATAATTATCCTGAAATAAATTAAAATTACAAAAATACCATGATTTTCTTCCAAAACAATGTCATATTAGACTTATTGCAGATAACTTATCTGCAATAATTACAGAAAAAATGAACCCTTTAAATTTTTATCAAAATAGAAAAAAGTAAACATACTCTACATGAAAACCCGACTTGAGAGGATAGGATTGATGAGGGAAATCATTGTATACATCCTTACATTTTTTGTAAAGAAATTATTTTCTTGTTCCACCAGTAGAGGAATTTAGTTTATTAAAAAAAAAAAAAAGCAAAACAAAATATGTGAAATGAACTTCCCTTTTTTGATGTTCCCCCAAAAGTGTACAGGAAGAAAATATTGTATTTACCTGATGCCCGCATCCAAAGGCCATGTCTTTTGAATTGCTCAGACAAATTGGGCAAAGCTGCATAAGGCCAGTTTAATATGTCAATTTTATAAAATAAAGTTCATGATAACCGCCATTTGAGATTCAGACATGACATTAGGCATATAAAATGGAATAAGAGACACAAGAGTTATGCAACAAATGACACTGTAGATTAACAGTTTCTGTTTTACCACTCAAATCAAACATGCTTGTTTCATTCGTAGTAGAATAATCAGGCTCTTGATGCCTTGAGTTCTCTCCAGCAGAACAAGTTAACCAAAAATCAAAAAGCTCCTCAAAATGATCGAATCCATACAGCAGCTTTTTGTTTCTTTTTAATAAAAGAAGGAAAATAGCTATTTTAACTTTGGTCCGGTCCATACAACTAAATTAAACCAGAGGAAGGGTATTCTTACAACCAAATTTTTTTACTACTAACTTACTACCTATCTAATCACCATTAAATCAAAGAGAGAATGCTAAAAAGTTTTTGAAAAAAAGAGAAAATGTTGATCCAATGGTGATTAGATAGGTAGTGAGTTGGTAGTAGAAGATTTTGGTAGTAAGAATATCCATCCTCATTAAACCAATGTTGCAACCCTGTAAATTTATATGAAAATGAATTCATTTGAAATAAAATAATTAAAAGTGGAAGAATTTACAAATCATGACATATTAACATAATGATTTATAAATGAATTGATTTCTTAAATACATATCATTCCAAACAAGTTATAAACAAGAATTAATTTGTAAATGAAATCAATTCTTTTATGGTTTTTATGTTTGTTATGTTAGATAATCTAATTCCATTTTTTTACACACACATCAAAGAGGTGGGATCTACATTTTTTTCTCTCTCTTTCATCATTTCACTTTCTCTCACCTCTTTTTTGTGTGTAGAAAAGTGAAGTTAGGTTATATAACAAAAACAAATATAAAACTTTTTACATAAAACCCTTCTTTTATTTTAAAGATTCCAAAGACAAGGTAAGCAATCAAACCAGAATCTAGAATCTAGTAGGGGGAGCGTTGACCGTTACTAGGAGTGTAAATGGGCCAGGCTGGCCCAGCTCAGCCTACAGCCCGACATACATTGAGTCTGACCTAGCTCGGCCTTTTATAGAATGTAGAGTAGGCTTAGCCTTATAAGAAAGTCTTTTTAACAAATAGGCCATAGGCCAATTTTGTCAAGCCTAGCCTTGTTGGCTGGCCTATTTATTTTATTAAAATAAAATAATAATATTTATTTTATGTGGCAAAGTGTGGTAAAGTACCAATACCAACCCTAATTTTTATTTGCATCGCCGCTTCTCACTCTCGGCTTCGTCTGGGGTATTATGTTGACTTTTTCTTGTTTGTTATTTTTGTCTTATGAGAAGTACTAGTGCATGTATGAATGGAACTTTCTTTGCTCTATACAATTATTTTATTTGCTTAGTTTATACAGTGGGAGGCCTACAAGGCCCGTAGGCCATGTCAGGCTTTCTTATTTTTAAAAATAGGCCGGGCTTAGCCTGCAAATAAAGCCTTTAATAGGTCAAAGCTCAGCCTTTAAGCCAGATAGGCTGATTTTTTTACGTAGATTTGGGCCAAGAAAGCCAAAGCGCAGCTCAGCCCATTTACACCCCTAACCGGTACTATAGGAGTAACCTATCCTTAGTATCACTCTAATAACCAAAAAAAGAACCATAATCTAGCCTTCCAACTTCTTAAATTTGGCATCTGCTTTACAATAGCTATCATAATCATGATGGTATAACTAATGCCTACAACCATATTCTTTTGTTATAATTTAATCACTTGGATCTTGTCCATTTTCTTTTGTTATAATTTAATCACTTAAAGGAATTCTATATATTCTATATTAAAGAATGAAGATATATGATAGTTTTGAGTATATGCAATTACATGAGTGAGGAATCCAATTTCTCAACTGTGGCATTTGATGATAATAACAAATAAAAGGATAAATTGGAACAAGAAAATAAATAAGGAACAAATGTAAATTCACAGAGTTTCATGCAATTCATAGGCACATTCTTCAAGGATATTGCTCTCAAAAAACCAAATTATGAAACTAAAAGAGATTATTCTATTAGAAGACTTCGTACTTGATTGTCATAAGTGGAACTTGGAGCAGAAGGAGCAGTGCCAACTGGGTGGCTGATGCTATGATGAGGAGGGATCCTTGGCTCGAACCTAGCAGCATGAGAAGGCTTTGAAGTGCCCTGAGATGCTGAATTATATGTGGGGGGTGGTAGGGGAACTCTCTGAGGAGCATTGGACTCACGACCACTACTTTAATAGTAGTAAGCATAAAAGATAACAAAAATTTCATCAGAAAATGAATACAAGAAATTTAAAACCAATAGGAATAGTAAGGAACCAAAATAGTTACCCCAGTAGATTAAGCTCTATTGCTGCCTTATACTGAGAAGGAATTTCCATCAATGCTGCAAGTGCAAATGCTGCCTCTTTTCGTGAATGAGGCATGTTCTTTGACATAACCTCCGTGAAATTCACAAACTAAAGAGGAATAAAGAGAAGTCCATAATGATTTCATTGGATAAATTTCCATTAGCATAAACATTTTAACAAGTATAATGAAAGTTGTGTGTTCCACTCTTCATTTACCTGAAAATTATCAAAGGCTCGAGCTGGGATATTGTCATCAAATTCCTTCATCATGTCCCATGGTCCATCTCCAACACCAACCAATATGATTGAAAGAGGGAATTTACTGTGACAAAGCAGGCATAAAAGACACGACGTTTAAATAAAAATGTATTAAAATATATATATATATATATATATATATTAAATAAAAAAAAGGGCCGATCCAGTTCAAATACTCAGTTCGTGAGTGTCTGGGGAAGGGAATACTCTAGGCAGTCTTTGAGAGACTGATTCGAACCTGCGACCTGACACACCACGGCAAGCAAGCTTACCGCTGAGCCAAGCCGGCCCTTCATATATATTAAATAAACAAAATAAAAATCTCAAGCAAAAGCTAATCCAGAATCACCTGGCTTCAACAATGGCATTCACAGTCTTCTGTTCTTGTGGACTTAGTTTCCCATGTTTAGTGTCAACACTTCTTGTTACCTGTACCATACATTGTGCATCAGAGGCATGGTATATTCCAACCCGTGATCAAAGAGGAAATTGGTGGCTGAAAGGATATCTCAGAGGCATTGACTTGAGCACAATGATGTTAAAGGGATTGAGAAGATGCTACAGTCTTGTGTTTGTATAAACCAGAATGAGACAAACAGATAAGTGCAAGATGCATAGCTACAGAAGAATATAAGCTCATATATACTTTCGCACTTTTGCTTCCAATTGGCAATCACATTTCCTATAAACCTATATAACTTTCTCAGAGCTCAAATTTGTACTTTTCAATGGCTAAAAATTGCGTTCACATCTGATCCCCATTTATACCAATAGAAATCTCTGTCACATATATTAAGGAAACAATCACATGTTGGACTCTAAGCTGTATAATAGAACCATTATATCTAAATCACAGTGCCATAAATAATATAGTACTCAAAACTGATTCTATTCTATACTTCCAAAAAGTTTCCTACTTGAAAATCATTTCTTTTAGCATTTCAGTTAATTCACAATAAATTGTTTTAATGTCATTTCTTATACAATCTAGCCCCAAAGGGGCACGTACATTATTAGGAAAAAAAAAATACGAATATAGATGTTTTGTTGGAAAATGAGTTTCAAAAAATTTCTAATACCAAATAACTGAATTCTCATATTATTGACTGAAATGTAACTATTGTTAGTATATACTTATCACAGATTCATTGTTTATAGTGCATATAATTACATCTTTTCCATGTATATGCAGCATTTTTATTATAAACATCTCCAATTATAGATGCATATATCTGTAAGCCTGTCATTCCCTCGATACTGCTAATACAATGCATAAGAAAAACGTACAAGTTGTTGAAGTAGCAAACCAGGGAATTAGTTTATGGGATTTGCATTCATCATGCAACATGACACCAAAAAATTTCCTACACACACACAACATTTTGTGGGGCCCGCACTTTTTGAAGCAAAAAAAAAAAAACTAAGGCACGCAAAACGAATCTCTCTAACATTACACGATCACTTTTCCTAGAATATAACTCTTATAAAACCCTTTAGTTTATATAGCACTACGAAGAAAACCATTAGTTGGATTGACATATGCAATAAAAATAAAATGTTTCACATTATCCATTTTTGGGGCAAATTAATATCTTTTAGCACTCCAGAAGCAGTGCCAGTTTTTCAGACTTCGTGCAGTTTAATTAACATCCATTCACTAAGTGGAAAAAAGAAGTAACACAAATCCACCCTTTAATTACTCAGTCAAAGACAGCTCCATATATAATGTATATAGAATAGAATACCTGGCCATCTGCGATTATTACCAAAACATGGTACTGGCCTCCACTCTGCTCAACAATGGTCATGGCCATTTCAATTATTGGAGCAAATGAAGTAGGACCTGAAATAAAAATAACAAGTACCATTAACTCAATATTAGAATATCTATAACAGGAATAAGTAGAATATCCCTAACATAAGAAAATTAGTTGAAATATAACCTGCAAGTCGAAGATGAGGAACAATTTCCCTATACCGACTCAACACGTCTTCAAATCCATTGCAAAAACTTTCATCCGGATAGAAACTGAAGACATCTTGATCATGTGTTGATGCTGCCATGATATCATAGTAATTCTCATTACCATCTCACAACTTCAAAAGAAAAGAAAAAATTCTATATTGCTAAATTTTGATGAAGTTTAAGAGATACCATCTCCAAATCCAAAACAAGGAATCAAGTTATCCTCATCGAATGCTGCCAAGGTTTTCCCAATAATTGATATTGCTTGTTCATAGGGATTCATACCACTCCCAATGTGATGCAAGCTTCGTCTATTAAATGAATTCTTACCTAAAACCAACACCAAGTTCAGCATATTTTCACTAGAACACACTGCAAGAATTCCAACTTTCGTTAGAAAAGATATACAAATAAAGCCTAACCTGTCCATTCATTACTCTTGGTGAAATCAATACCAACAATAAGATTGGAAGACTCAAGGCCTGCACGTGCAAGAGCCTCAGTAACCTGTCACCAAATATAAGCAATAGCACCATCAGTGAAAAAGGAATTTGAAAATTACATGAAAATATCAACACCAACCTAAATCATTCCTAATCACACGAAAATACACTCTAACGTAGCTATCACTATAGTTCTAAACTCATTGAAAATAACTAAATATGCAGAGTATTTGTCTTTCTCATCAGTGAATTCAATTTAGCATACAAGCTGCCATTCACATAAGGCAGGCTACTTCAAAAAAATCCTAAATGGCAAAATAAACTTTTTTTTTAAAATGTTTTTACCCTAGAAGAAACAGAGGATGAATTTTTTTATTTTAAGTAAATATTCTCTAAATTAATTTTTTTTTTTAAATAAAATAGACAAAATAATAAGTTTAGAATATCTTTCATTCTTACCTTATTTATTTTCATAAACATTCTATAATTCTCTAAAATGAAATCTTTTCTCATGTTTTCCTTTCCCACAAAAAACATCCATACCAACATACAAGTGCTAATAAAACACTAACAAATTACACAATTCTTACCTCATCTATGGAATTATAACTATCAGCAATTCTTGAGTACCTCCTCTCTAGCTTGGTATTATAATCATGAGCCACTCTACCACCACCATAAGGTTCATAACCATAATGATTTTGAAGGGGAGGGTCATAATTCAGCTCTGAAGAAGAATAAGAAGGTTGTGGATCATAGCTATAACTCCCCTGACCATTACCCAATTGGGGATCAAAATATGCACTCCAAGAAGAAGCAGAAGAACTTGAACGTATAGATGAACTCTGCCTCCAACTATCTTCCTTAGAACTTCGAACCCCCATCAAACCACAGAGTCCTAAGATCACTCTTCTACTTAGAAATACAGGTTACGAAATTATACCAATCTGAATCAAAGGCCTATACAATAAAGCAAGCAAATAATAAGCAAACACCCAGATGAAAATGAACACATAAACCAATACCAAATGCTATAAAACGAGATAAATGTATCGTCTTGGAGGTTGAAGTTTCCACTTTCCATGCAAATTCTCAACCTTTTTCATGCCACAAGTAAAGAGGAAAAGAAGTGGCTTTACACACGCGACTAATCCACACAAAATCCACCAAACTAAGCAACACAACATCGTGAAGTTACTGCAACAGAAAACACTAGCTGTTGCTGGTGACTTCAAAAACACAATCAACAAACACACGCTAAAGTATCTTTTGACTAAACGCCAAAAGTAAACAAAGTTTAGTTCAATGAAGCAAAAGGTAAAAAAAAGAAAATGAATAAAATGTAGTATAAAGGAAAACTACCTAAAACTAGAACTCTAAGATTCTGAGATTATTATAAATTCCACAAACTTAGCAGCAATGCATCAAAACCAACAAAAACAACGTAAACGACACAGAGCATCGTAACTGAACTCTGTTTGCTGTTATGTATGAGAAAACGACTCACGTTTTGCTGAAGAAGTTAAAAAAACAGGAAGTGAAGTGATTCTAGATGCTAATTTCTCAATGTTGAAGATTCCAATACGATGATGGTGACCAAGATAAAGACCGAAACATTGGAACGTTCTGGGTTCGTGCGTGAAGTTACAGTTTGAGACAGAGAATCTTGAATGGTGTATACGCTAATGCCCAATAATTGAAGATTCGAATAATAATAAGCTTTTTGAAAACTGGAAAAGGTGAGACAGAAAAAGGAAAGGCTCTTTATTTCTTCTTTTTATAAGCATGAGATGAGGAAGAAGCATGCAACATGGAAGTTTCGCGTTTCGTGATGAAATTCGAATTTGAAACGGTTATAGTTCGGTGCAAACTGTTAGGTGCTGGAGTTTGGCACCGTTACATGAATAATTTTGTCTTGTCCTCACGAAAACACGATTACTTTTCGATCAAGTTTTGGTTAACGTTTAAGAACAATGTTATTAAATGTATGACCCGGTCTGGTTCACTGATCCGGTCTGGTTCACTGGTTCAAATGTTATTAAAGCGTGTTCATTGATCCGGTCTGCTTCACTGGTTCAAATGTATGACCGTTAAGTACATACAATTCAATTTGCTGGTTCGCCATGAGGTTCCTTTTGGTTTGAATCAGCTGCTGATTCAGGATTCTAGCGTCCTAGTTTTCTCTTTTCTTTTCTTTTGCTTGGGCCTTTGTACTAAAAAAAAATTATACATACAATTCTATAATTTATATTTAAAAAACTATAAACATACTTAAATACATGTAAAATAACAATATCAATTTTAAATATTTTAATAAGAAAAATAATAAATCACACATTATTGTCTAACACAGAATTAAACAAACATATAATAATAGTGATACTGGTGCTTCAGATTCAGTAGATAACGTTTTTAACTATAAATTAAATCAAAATTCTTTACATAATAGATAATCAAGATAATATTATTATTGTAGTAAGTCGATAAAATGGGTTTATTTGGATTAGTTTAGATTATAAAATAAAGAATGCAGAATAAAAATTATAGTAATAAAAGATAAAATAAACACTATTGATTAGTATAATAGCCCAACATGAATAATTTATAAATTACATGTGATTAAATAATTAAGCATGTATTAGTGAGTAAAATTAAGAATAGGGCCTAATTAAGTGAATTTGGGTCACTTTTGAGGTAAAAAGTTTACTCAGTGAAAATTAAGGGATATAAATAGGTGTAGGCAAAAGTACCCAAAATATAAAAATAAAAGTGAGAATATTCATAGAAAAATATTCCAGACCTTTAGGTAAAGTTCGGTGGTAAATGGAGTTGAATAGATAGATGAGCTGATACCCGCTCAAGACCACTTCACATATGTTAAGTGAGCCAAAGCAATTGATGGACTCCATTTTTCCTCCCTTGTCCGTCGAGCAAGTCAGTAAAAGAGAGAAGAAGAAGAGAAAAAGAGAGAGCAAACCCTAGGTCCATGGATTCTCAATTGATTTGAGTGATTCCAAATCCTAAACCACTCCAAATCTTCTCCTCTTTCATAACCCAAGCTTGGTTTTGAGTGAGAGTCTTTGTGGAGAGAGATTTCATTCCCCAAAAATCTGACCCACATGGAAAGTTGAGGGATTTGGGAGCTTTTACCTCTATGGAAGCTTGAGGAACAACCATTCCTTGTTGTGTGATCCATTGTGGTGAGCTTTCCACTCTCTTTCACACAAATTCCTTGAGTTTTGCATGATTTAGGTTTTGATGAATAGTGTTTTAGGGTTTTGTTGATAATGTGAGTAGATTAGCTATATTCAAGGAAGAATGAGGCTTAGTGTATGTTGTGAAAGATGCTAGGAATGTCATTTAATCGGTGAATATGAGCTTAGATAGTCATATGATTTTGTGTTGAAAATTACAAGATTATACACTTAATTATGGATTTTCTTGCATTAGTAATCAATGGTTTGGTTTGGTTGGATATTGATTATGTACATGTGATTGTCTAGGATTGAGGCAATTGGACCAACCTTGAGTGACCAACCATTGGAGGAAGCTATGGAACTTGATTAGCTCATTGGAATAGGTAAGCTCATGATAATTGATGGTGTAGAGTTGTTGTTGTATTGATGGATATACAAACATTCATTTGCTTGTATGATTGATTTTGTGACACCTTGGTATAGGTGTGTGTTTTACAAGTTATAGTTTGAACTCGAAGTTGAATGGTTGTAGAACTTATTGGTGAAGAACAAAGGTTGGAGTGAAGCTTTGAGGTAAGCCTTCGGACCTTGGGTGTAATTCCCTTTATTGTTCCACCAAGCCCTGAATGGGTAGTGGTTGTTGATAGTGTATATAAATACAATGAAATAGTTTAATGCTTTGATATACGTATTTGTATGCATTTGGTGTGGCATAGGATGGTGTTTCTCTATGTTGGTATGTTGCATGACGATGCGTAATTCATACTTAGTAGTTTAGCTGGCCAGTAGGACTATTTGCATCTGAGTATCCTTAGGACAGCAAGAGCTCGAGGGATTTCTCCTGGAGATGTTTGATACACACTGCATGGATATGTGTTTATTGCATTATTTATTATTATTGCTATTACACTGTGATTGAACTGTGGGGTGGAGAGATGCTCCAAGGACCCCTGGTTTACTGTGATATATTCGTATATCTCACCCCGTATTGTGGGAACCCCTTTTCAGGCAAGGATGCTGCAGGAGCCTCCGGTGGCAAGTGGCAAGTGGCCACATTTGGATTAGTAGATGCATGAAGATGTTGCATTCTTTTGGATTATACATGACATGTAGTAGTACCTTGTATAGGATTTACATTTGAAAGCCAATTGCTATATGTATGTCATTTTCTATTTTGATGGACTTAGCCTATGTTCATCCCCTTTGGTATCTCTTTTGGTTGATGGGAGCCAAGGAGTTGATGATAGTATTTTGTAGCTAAGTACCATGATTTGTAATTAAGACATGTTGTAATTATTGGATATGAGTGTTTCTTTTTATGTATGTGTACCTTGAAATAACTAAGAATCATGTATTTGAAAGGATTATATGATGTCAATTAGATGAAAGAAGAATTGTAGGTTGAAAAGCCATGTAAAAATAAAGATATCCTATCTTGTTATCCATTTTCCATATCCAATATGATAGATTTGGACCCTTGTGTCTAAATGGAAGTTGTAGATCTTTTTCTTAGCTTTCCAACGAGACCAAGATTGCGTCAATCGGATGAGTATAACTCCAATTAGAGGTAAAATACTAAGGCTAGGTGTAATCTCCAGAACTTTGGTGCACCTTGCGCCGTGGTTGGCGCAAACCGCACCAACATACAGTGGGAAAACGCAAATTGGCGCACTTGGCGCCATGGTTGGCGCAAATTGTGCCATGGTTCTTGAAAGCTTCTGTTTCTTGGCGCAAATCGCGCCGGAGTTGGTGCAAATCGCGCCGGGAACAGTAGGTTCAGCACTCGTTTCGTAGAAAATTCATAACTTGGGCTACGGTGCTCTGATTTAAGCGCGGTTTGAAACTACGCGTGGATAACGAAGAGATCTATAACATATTGGAACATGAGAATCATATAATTATTATAAAATCTATTAGGTGACTAAAAACAGGAGGTGTTTAGTGTTGAACAACAACAAAAAAAATGAGTTTTTAGCCTTGATGGTCTAAGGGGACTACATGACACACTATGGTAGCAACGTATGTTCTGAATAAAACTTACAAAAAGGAATTCCACATCATATCCTAAGTTATTATCTAATTCTAAATCACTATCCTATTGTAAGCCATTACATACCTATTACTATAATTTAAAAATTTAAATAGAAGGTTAGAAAACTTACTTGAGTGGGATAACTCTAATAAAGAAGTTGTAGAGAGAGATTTTAAAGAGATGGTGGAAAAGATGTACTCAGGGGTTGTGGTGTGGGGTGGGATGGGATGGGTGGAGTATCCCTCCTAAGCAAGTAGTTACAACTTACAACTAATTGGGCATTGCCACATGGCTGTTGTTGCACATCAACTTTGTGCGCAACTAGTTATGCAATTATATGCGCAATTACCTACATAATTTCCATATGATATTTTAAATCCACATTATTTTCGTAAGTTGTTATTTCAATTGTAATAATTAAGTTATTATTTTTTCCCATTCACTTGGATGTCAACGTGAAAAATGATAGTGGTTGAGTTCAGTGTTTTAAAACCCCATTCCGCCTCCTGGGTTGACCTGGGTCAACCCTGACCCCTCCCCTCTGAGGGTTTGGGTCACAAGTTGGACCCTATATGCATATCGACTCCTCCGACCCCCAAAACCCGGCCAGGTTTTAGTGACTCCCGGGTCAGAGGGGTCACTGCGTGTTTTTTTATAAAATGAATTCCATGAAACAACATCTTTTTATTAAAAAAATAAAATAAAAATGTTTGCAAACCTAAATCTAGTCGTTCTCTTTTCTCCTAACGACCTAGATGTCTTCAATCTTCACCTCGCTGCCGTGAATCTTCTAGAAAAGGTAAGAATTTCACCCATTCAAATGAAATCCTTTTCGGTGGACGATGGAAAATAAAAACTCATTCTTACTTCTTTAAATTTTTCTATGTCAGAGACCTTCTCAAAAGAGGCAGAACCAAGTCAGCGTAGTGACCCCATTAGAATATGAGTTTTGTACTTTGATATCTTGATACATTAATTAGGTTGTGTAATATTGACTTGTGGTTGTAATTGGTGAATTATGTTAAGTATATTTTGAATCTTTGATGATTGGTGGTTTGTTTTTTAATATTTTTATATAGGATATATATATATATTTAATTTTTTTAACATATAAAACCGGGTCAGCATAGTGATCCCGTGACCCCCTGGTTGAACCCGTGACCCCTGACCTCGGCCGGGTCAATGGCCGGGCTGGGTTTTTAAACACTGGTTGAATTGCACTTCATGGCAACATTCTTGCATATTACAACATTATGTGCTATAGAGAAAAAAGAAGGGCTACTTTAGGGGTTTTTGGTAGATGGATAAATTTTAGATTCCCGGGAAACTCATATTGGGAATCTTATTTACCCATATTTGGTATAAGAATTGTGAAAATTTTCCTGAAAAAATCATATTCTCAGGATTTAAAATTGTGAAGCAAAATCCCAACAAAGAATACCACCGGGTGGGTGATAATCTTGGATTTCCACTCGGTGGGAAAATTTTCCAAAATTTTTCATATCTAAAATAACCTTGCTTTAAAACTAAAATACCCTCTCTTTGTCCCCGTCTACGTGTCCTGCAACTTCAGCACTAACAATGGTTTTCCGGTGATTGGCCATGCACGCATCTCTATCGAGTACCAATTCTGGAACAGAAGTAGAGGATACGATCACATTTTTGTCGCTTCCCATGATTTTGGCGCATTTTTCACACCCTCGTATGTAACCAAACATTGTTCAAAATTCAGATTTTATTAAAAGTGTTCCTTCTTTTTAATGGCTTCGGTTTTTTGTGTTTGTGATGGAGGACGTGGCAATAGTTGAGGGGATACCAGAAATATTGAAAAACTCGATCGTGTTGCAGACGTTCAGTGTTGTGCACAAGCATCCATACCAGGATGTTAAGAATGTAGTTATACTGTCGTACATTTCGTAGAAAAGTGTACGATAGACGCTAGAGAAAGCTCGAGTGAACGGACAACGAGACATTTGGGTGTTCTTCCGTGGCAAAATGGAGGTTTATCCTAAAGGTTAGTTTTATAAAATTAGCCCACATTCCTAGCAATCATTGACAATCAACCAAATATAGAATCAAGAAACTTGAGCTAACATTCATAGGAATATTTTGGCCTACCAAACAACTTTTTGGTAACATTTATGGGAAATTAACTTTCCCAGCATATTCCTGGGAATCACGATTCTCAAGAACAAAAATATTTCTCCTCTACCAAACACTTTTTAAAGTATATTATTCATTTAGCGCATATAGGGTGTGCATGACAACCTTCCTATAATCAATTTTTTTTCTTTCAATTTTTGTTTCTGAGAACGAAAATGAATAGAAGCAGTGTTTGACAAAACTAGTTTATTTTTTTTTTGTCGAGAATGAACCGGTTCAATTTCTATGCTGGAGAACACAAATAAGAAACACAAAATGAGAAACATTTGCTTTTCTCAATCGCTCTCAACTACTACCATAATCACCACCACCATCATCTTGACATGACCACAGCCACCATCGATGTACCACTACCGCCATCGTCATCACCACTACCATCACCACCACCTCGACACCACCATTACCAACATGCCACCACCCTCACCACCACCACCAACATCACCACCATCGCCGTCGTCATCATCACTACGATGCCACCGCCACCACCACCACCACCATCACTATCACCACTACCATTTCCACCACCATCGCCACCACCACCACCACAATGTCATCATCACCACCATCGCCACTACCACCACCATCGCCATAGCCACTACCGTCACCACCACAACTACCATTACCATTATAATAACTCGCATCTCTAAAACATGTATTAATATAGTAAATACATATTAAAGGGGTAGGATTAGTGAAAATCCTGAAAATTAGGTCAAAATACAAAGGAAGGGTAAAACGGTAATTAGCCAAACACGTAACCTTAGGAAGGTAAAATTAAGTAAGAGGTATCAAATGATAAAAATAACCCTTGAAATGGATTCAGAACGAAAAATTGAGTGGATAGGCAAGTTTCAAAAAAATTGGTGAATAGTATTTTTACCGTGTAAATATACCGCGGTACAGTTGCACCGTAAAACGCGCCAGATGAATTTTGAGCTCTTGGTTTGGAAACAAGTTATAAATGGTATATAGGACTAGGAAATATGATTTTTGATGAAAATTGACGAAAATTAGTGAGTTTGGGGAAGCGTGCCCACGACGCGCATAAAACAGCTTAAAACTGCAATTTCTCCGAACGACCAAAAAACTCCGGATTCATCTGATCAAGGGAAATTAAAGGACAATGGTTAATGTTAAAAATTAGAGTTTCTAGTTAATTTAGGAAATTATGAACGTTTAGCGGAATAGGAGGGAAATTCGAATTAGTTTGAAATCGCGTGAGGTGGCGGTGGAGCCCACCTCACTTAAGTGGACTTGCCACCTTGCACAACATCACAAATCAGAATTCTCTCTCTCCTCCTTCCTCCCACAAAATCGTGCCTCACCTCCATGAGTGGCCAAGGAAAGCTCCAAATCTTCTCCCTCTCATAACTCCCTCCATACTCACTCAAATCAAGAAAAGTTTGGGAGCAAAGCTGTTGGAAATCATCATCCGAACACATCTCACCGATTAGTTTTCCTCGAAACCCTCTCATTTGTGAGAAGTGGGCCAAAACCAGCCATGAAAATTTGAAGACTTTTGGGATTTTTGGAGTTGTTTGTTCAAGCCATTGCTTGGGGATCACTTGGAGGATTCCTAGGCCAAGCTTGTGAGTATATTTCAACACATTTTATGGCTTGATTCATGAATTTAAATTTGGAAAACCTAGAGCATGAGTTGTGTAATTGATGTAGTTAGAGAGCTCAAATTGAAATTGTGCATTAGACAAATGTGGCTTAGAATGATGTTTTATAGTGATTAATGTGATAAAAATCATTGGTGAATTTGGGATTTTAACTTCGTAAATTTTGGCTATGGTTTCATGAATTTATGAAATTGATGTGTTGTAGGATTGTGTAATTGAGTGTGTATATGAATTAATAGTAGGATTGTATGATGTGTGAGAATTTTGAATTGGATTGGATAAACTTGGTTGGGAAGCATGATAGAATTCGGCCATATTGGGGAAATTAGAGTGTGATGTTGTAAAATCATGCAATTGATGTATTGTGTTGTAAATGGTATTTAGAGGTGTTGTGTGATTAGTTGATGCATGGAAAATTAAATGAGAAATACTTGGAGTGTGTGAGAGTGTCCATTGGACCTAGAAGGAAACAAATGGGAAATATGGTACTATGATGGTGTAGGATGGAAAGTGGCACCTAAAATGGTGTTGTGGTAGCATTATGATGCCAAAGAAAAATAAAAATAAAAATTAGGAAAATATTTTGGAAATTAACACCTATATGGCCGAACCTATCATTGTGTAGGACGTTTTGTAATCTTGGTTGATTGCACTCTGTATTGATGATCCTTGGGTGATTATTGTAGGTTACCTCCCGCAGAATTGAACATTGAACCTTGAGCCAGTGGGTTGCCCTTGGTCCCGGACCAAAGGGATTGTGGTAAGTACTCTTGAACCATGCATGTATGCTTGCTAACTTGCATGTACTTGGTGAAGGGAAATTGAATTGGGAATGTCCTATGTGTAGGCATTTCTGTTTGTACCTAGCTCGGGAACGTATTGCAATGGAGCTGTGAAAAGGAGATTAGTAAGGTAATCCCTTGGTACTGTGGTTTGATCCCCGTGTGTGTTCTACCATGCCCGTTGAGGGTAATGGTGGGAAATGTATGTGAATAATGTAGTATAACATGTTCATGCATATTGTATGTATAGTGGTACATAGGATGTACCGTGTCTCTGGCTAGTAGACTGTTGCTTTCGGGCGTTACGGACTTCCACTGGATAAGTATCCATGAGGGAGTTCCAGTTGACCCCTAGGGTCGTGGTGTGTGATCCATAGAGGAGCCCACTAGGAAGTCTCGGGTGGATATGGATGGAGGGTGCCTTGGTTGTTGTTTTGGGAACACTCCTTGGTTTGAAACCCGTAGGCTATATGCCGAGGCCAATAGGCTGGACGTTGCGTGGTTTTGGCATTGACCATTCCAGATTCGTCGTATTTTGTTTCCCTATGCATCCCTACTTCACTAAATCCCTTGCTTTATCCCATTTTTAAATGTTATAATATGTTATTGATATGCATCGAAGTGAGCCATTGAGCGGAGTATTCTCCAGAACCTCTGGGTTACTAGATATATCCGTATATCTCATCCCGCTTTGGGGACTTTATTTCAGGTAGTGCCAGTGGAGTTGGAGCGCGGACAAGAGGCCCGTAGAATGAGCTCATAGACTTATGATGATTTTGCATTTTGGGCCATTGGGCCTAGTCTAGACTTAGGACTTGAACATCATATTGAGTTAGGAGTATGCATTATATCATTGTTGTTCATGTCATATTTTATCTAAGTTTAGCTTATGTTATTACATTTCATTTTAGAGATTTTACGTTGTAATATTTGTAAATGAAGTTGTAAATTGTAATATGTTCATTGGAGACTTGATGTAATATTGAAGCATGCTATATGATGAAAGGGCAATAGGCTTATTCTAGGATTTGATTTATGTTTTATGTCAAAGAATTACATGCAAAGGAATTAATGTGATTGAAATGATTTAAGACTTTGTAATGAGAGAATTGAATGGAAAAGTAAGCTCATTGATATAAATTATGAAGGGTTGTAAGAGCACCAAGGCATTGCTGGTCCTTGTGTGCCACCCATGATAATTAGGTAAAAAATTGAAGTTAGATAACACACCTTCAAAGATGGGATTTTTTGGAAAAACAAAGGAGTCTCTGGCGAAATTTCTAGAAATTGGCAGAATTTAGGTGAATTTTGGGAGATCATATCTCCCTCCACAGAAGTCCGGTAGGGACTTGCCTTATGCCATCTTAAAGCTTGAGATACCCTCTACCTTGTGTTAAAATTTGGGAATTTTCTGGGTTGCATGAAGCCCTGTAGAAGCCAGTGAAAACGGACTATCCAGAACGCACCTGTGCAGGGCTTTTTCTGGCAGTATTTGGGAATTTTATTCCCGCTTCTTTTCTAGGTCAAATTAGGTGTATGATATGTCAAATTGAATCTTGAGGTATCTAGTTTACTGTATAAAAATTTGAGAGCAATTGGTTGAGTGGATTTTCCATAATCAGTGATAGAGTGAGGGCTGCTTGGAGCCTGTTAGAGGTTAGCCGACAGATTTGCTTTTCCAACTTCAAACGGCGATATCCGATTTAAAAGAGAATTTTATGACTCGTGTGATAGCTTGTTAGAAAGGTATTTAAGTGTAGAATAACATATCAAAATATGAGAGGTTCGTAGAATGCAGATTCTCCACAGTAATTAAAATACCGAACTATGTTCGGAGAGGTAGGAAACATAAAAGTGAGATTTTAGCTAAGTGGGTTTATGGGAACCCCTTAGTGACTTGAGAGAAGTATTTTATGATATCTAAGTAGTTTGTAATATTATTCTGCGAAGAGTTTACCGTTATGGTCACAACTTTTATTTATTACGCTTTATTATTGTTTTAAATGATCGCGTAATAAAAAGGAAAAAGTTTACTCGCATTTTTATAAATGAATTGTTGTGATTGTAATTGCGCTTAATATCATAATTAATGTTAACAATAACGGTGTACGACGGGCTGTTACATTTCAAATAGAGATATCCGGAGGAAACGAGAACTTTATGACTCGTGTGATAGCTTGTTAGAAAGATATTTAAGTATAGAATAACATACCAAAAGATGTGAGGTTCGTAGAATGCGGATTCTCCGCAGTAATTAAAATACCAAACCATGTTCGGAGAGGTAGAAAACGTAAAAGTGAGACTTTAGCTAAGTAGGTTTATGGGAACCACTTAGTGACTTAAGAGAAGTTTTTTATGATATCTACGTAGTTTCTAATATTATTCCGCGAAAAGTTTACAGTTACTGTCACAACTTTTATATATTACGCTTTATTATTGTTTTAAATGCTCGCGTAATAAAAAGAAAAAAGTTTACTCGCATTTTTATAAATGAATTGCTGTTATTGTAACTTCGCTTAATATCATAATTAATGTTAACAATACCGGTGTACAACGGGCTGTTACAACCATCACCACGCCACCACCATCGCCATCATTACCACCGCTATCGCCGCAGCCACTACCGTTACCACTACCACACCATGACACCGCCATCACCATCACCACCACCACGCCACTATCATCACCACCACTACCACCACCATTGCCGCCGCCACTACTGTCACCACCACTATGCCATCACCACGACCACCTATGTAGCACTGATACCGACATGGGACACGTGACACGATACGACACGACACTCCGACACGTTAATTCTAAAAAATGTTAGATTTCGACACGTTAGGACACGTTTTGATATTAAATAATATTTTTAATTTATGTAGTATATATTATATTTAATATTCAATAATTTAACAAAAAAATGAATCTAAACTTATAATATTCATAAATCTTGCAAAGAAACATAACATATCCCAAATATTTATATTAAACTCAATAAAATGATAATCGTAATCCAACGAATCTAATAGTTGGAACTAAAAACTCAACGCAAATCAACATTTGAACCTTTTTTTGATTTTTTATAATGCGTGTTGGAGTGTCGGGGTGTCCGAGAGTGTCGGAAAGTGTCGAACACGACATGTCAGAGTTTTTGAAGTGTCGGTGCTTCATAGATGACCACCATCATTACCATTATCATTATTCACTACCACTGTCGTCGCCACCGTTACCACCACCACGCGACCACCGTCGTTGTCGCTACCACCACCACCGCACTATATGAAAAGTAAAGTGATGATCCAATTTTTTTTTATACTTGATAGGAATATTTTTTTGTTCTACTACTTATTGTGTTATCAAACACAACTTTCATTCTCGGAATAAAAATAGAACATGTTATCAAACACATTTTTTTTCTCAAAAACTGTTCCAATGCACAAAAATAGAAAAAATTCGTTTCTTTTCAAAAACAGTGCCAGAAAATAGAATGGTTGTCATGCACACCCGTAGTTTACTTTTTTGTTTTTGTTTTTTAAAAAGAAGACAATTATTCGCTACATTAATGTCATGTACAATATGTACCTAAATGACACCATCTCATGTAATTTGTGTGGTGTTGTGTTAACCTAAAGTTCCACATTACTCCATTGTCACGTTAAAAATATAAATTTGATAGAGTTATAACTAAGACTAAAATGTATAAACTAAATTTAAAAGAGTTGTCAATCAAATATTTTTTTAACTTATTGCTAGAATACATTTTTTGGAAGGAGTTCAAAAATCTCTCTATCATTTTGTTTTGAATCACTTATCTCCTATATAAATTTTTTAATCACTTACATCCTATAATTCTTTTCCATCCAAGCTCATTCTTATCATTGTTAGAAATTTAACTAATTTATCTATTTTACCCTTCTTAGAAGAAGAAAGTAAACTGAGGATAAAAAAAAAGATCAAATGTATTAGAAGCTTACAACACTTAAACAAAAAAGATTAAAAGAAAAAATAAAAATAAAAAGTCCAAATATGCCTAAATGAAAAAGAAAAAAATAAACCACGGACAAAAAATAGAAGAAAAAATAGGACCATATGTATTGGAAGGGAAAAACTATTCTCATGCTACATGAGATAAGTTTTTCTTCCTACACACCCTTTGATAACTGTGCCATTTTTTTCTTTTTATTTTATTTTTTCATGAGGTGGAGCCCACAAATTTATCTCTATGACATGAGATAACTTATCTCCTTTGACATGAGATTAATAAAACCCATATTGGAAACTTACAATAGTTGCTTAAAATACTAAAAGTAAAAGAATAAAAAATAGTCAATATCAAAAATAAGAAAATAGAGTGAAGACAACACAAAAAGAAGAAGAAAAATAAGTCCAAATATGTTGAAAACTTACAAAACTATTTTTTTTTCCTATTTCTTGTTTGTCCTTTTTATTTTATTTTTTAACTTGATAGAAAAGACTTATAGTGAAAAAAATGAAAATAGAAGAAAAATGAACAAATATATCTAATTCAAAAAGTAGAAAATAAATTAAGGACAAAACCGAAAAAATAGTATGTTGAAAACTTACCATACTGATTTTTTTATTTCTTTTTTGTCTTATTTTTCCTTCTATTTTTTTTTCCGTCTTCAACTTATCTTCTTCGTTTTGATGAAGGTTATTTTTATTTGTTTATTTATTTTTATGGTGAAATTATTTTTATTTTTATTTTTTTATTTTAGTCTTTTTTGTCACTTTAGTAAGTTTTAAACTTATCTTATCCCATTTTTTTTTTGTCGTCAGTCTATTTTTTTCATTTAGACATATTTAATCTTATTTTCTTGATTTAGACATATTTAATCTTTTTTCTTCTATTATTTATTTATTTATTTTTTTGTCTTTGATGTTAGTGTTGTAAGTTTTCAACATATTCAATGTTATATTTTTTGTCAATAGTCTGTTTTCTTCTTCTAAGAAGGGTAAAGATGAGTCTGGATGTAAAAAAAAATTACAATCAATAAAAGATAAGTGATTAAAAAAAAATGTAAGTGATTCAAAGCAGAACCATGTAATTTTTTTGATTTTATCCAAAATTTTATTACACTATGGTTTAATGACATGCATTCTTTTTCTTTTTTCTATTTTACAATGACGTGCTTTTTTCTCTTATATAATTAAGAGGAAATGGTTTTTTTATTATATTTATATAATTAAATTGTATAATAATTTAAAAAAAATTAGGTTGAGATTGGCAGTAAATCGATATTGAATTTAATTGAAAAAAATGGCATAAAGAAAAAAAAAATACTTGTTAAAATACGACACCGTTTGCTTACCCAAAAAAAAAATACGACACCGTTTAATGTGACTATTAGTTCCAATAAACCTCCTCGATTAAGAGGGTTTGTCTAATTTATTTTCTTCTTACTTAGGCTTCGAGGTTGCGAAACGGCTATGGCGATGAACGAAGAGAATGGGAAGAAGGAAGGAAGCAACTTGCTTGGGTCACCGACCTTCAAAGAGCTTGGGAATGGGCGTTTCAAGTGCGTAGAGACTGGCCACGAGTTGCTCTCTAAGGACATTGAGTCATACTCTCACAGTAAAAAGTGCCGTTTAGGTCTCGTCGATTTTGCCTTGTCCAATAGTAAACCTCCTCTTAATATGTTCAAGCAAGACCCTCTTTGCCGGTAAATAATAACCCCCTTTACCTTTTCAATCATGTTTAGAATGTTTTTACTATCATGAGGTATTAGATTTTGTCATGAAACAATTATCTCCAAAGTTACAGGCTCACCCTACCTTGTGCTGACATTTAACTTTTTTTTTTTGCAAAAATTGAAAAATTGAACTGGGAATAATTAACATTTGGTCAACAATGGAGGGTATATATATATATGTATATATAGCAAAAAATCTGAGAGCCGAAAAATTGAACTGGAATGGAACTTTTTTGACCGAATAAAAAGAATTTATATATATATATATATATATATATATATATATATATATATATATATATATATATATGGGTTCGCTTTTTCTACAGAGTGAATGTCGAACTGATTTAAAACAGGTTCATTATAATTTTTTAATTTTTCAGGCTCACCCATTAAAGCCTTTATATATATATATATATATATATATATATATATATATATATATATATATTTTTTTCATTTTACTTTTTTGCCTTAGACCGGTTCAAAATCGATTCAGTACAGGTTTGGAATCAAAACCGGCTCTGTTTGCCGAACCAAACAACTAAAATTGGTTTGGTTCGGTTTGTCATAGAAAATTGAACCGAACCGTGCCCACCCCAAGGATTGAACTCTAGATCATATAATCATGGAGGCTTTAATACTATGTTATAAACTAACTATTCAAGAAGTTTAAAATGTTGGATAAAAGCGCATGAATGCTTTTATTTCCAACTGATTTAACAGAAAAATGTTAAGCTCTTACAAATAAACCTCTTAAAGTTTAGCCAATTTTAACACTTAATTTATAAAATTCCGGCATATTGGCGACCTAATGTGACATGCACTTGATTATCTCTCTGTTGAAAAATTAAATCTAACACTACCAAACTTCAAGGGGTTATGTGTTACCAAACAAACTCTGAATAAAATATGAAAATGAGCCAAATTTCAATGGTCAAATCAATAATTTATCATATGGTACATGTCTGTTATGGTTTGGCAATTTTATTCACATGTATGTGATAACATAGCTATTTGTTCTTCTTTCCAGTTCAAAGTTGATCTGTAAGCTAACAGGAGATAAAGTCAATAAGTCCGAGGAACATATCTGGAAGCATATGAGTGGGAAGAGATTTCTCAATAAATTAGGTTAGTGATGCCTTCAACTTACCCAATTTTTGGTTTGGAATAATGTGGTTGCTTAAATAATGTAAGTGAGGCTCAGTTTTCCTGCTAGTATTTACAGATTATAGGATCTGTGAATGCATATGAATTTTGTAGAGCTTCATAAACTGATGCATTTTACCTTCTATAAGCAGAACAAGAGGAAGAAGAGAAGTTGTCGTGCCATGGAATGGAAGGTGAGGAGAGCTTACAGGAGCCGCAAAGTGCAGATGATGGTGGAGAAAAGGATAGAATGAAGAAGAAGAAGAAGAAGAAAAAGAATAAGGACAAGGGAGTTGAAGAGATTATTTCTGAAGTTAGGAAGTCTTCTAATGAAGACGGTGACACAGAAGAGGAAGATTTCTGGATGCCTCCTGTTGGAGATCGCTGGGACCATGATGATGGAGGAGATCGATGGGGTTCAGATTCAGAGTCAGAGCAGGAAACTGAAGAGGGAGATGTAATTGGTATGTATACCTCTAGTGCTTGTCCAACTCAAATGGGATTTAATAATGAAAATAACTTGGACAGTCAATAACTTAGCCTACTATTACCTCATACTAAAAATGATAAATACTTAAATAATGACACAATTACAAAAGAGTAAAGAAGGAATGTAGGAATCCTCACTCACATCAAATCTTGATTATAAATTGACACATCTAAAGGCGAGTGCTTGGCTTATTTGCTGTTGGCAAATATTATTATTATTATAACAAAGCTAGAATGATTATCTTGAAAAATTGAGTGATTAAGCTTTTGTCCCAGTGGAAAGTAATGGTACAACTGATAGGTTATGAATTTATCAGTGAAAATTAGAAGGAAAAACAAGTTCCGAGTAATTTGTTATAAACATGGAATGTAGAAACAGTATGAAAATAGGGCATTAAAATATAGAATATCAGAGAAGCAAAATGGCATCTTTGCCCTATGTCTAAAACCACCCCAAATCACCCAAGTGATCGAAGCCCCTTACCCCACCCTCCATTCCCTTCATATTCACATCCCTTCCATGACTGAAACATCCTCTTCGCGAGTTTTTTCTGCTGAGTGTCCATTCTGTTAGTGCCACCTTTGCCTGCATAAAAACATCCTCCACTACATTTCCCATCTCATTCCCCATTCTACCCTTGTGCTCCATTTCCTTTTTACAATATACATGAATTAGAGGCTGAGCCCCCCTCCGCGCAATGAGTAGTACCTTGTCCTCAAGATGAAAATCTAGAAAGGTGGTCTGGATAAGCTGAAAACCCTCCCAAGTAAGATTAGTCCATTTTACAATAACCTCAGTATGCCTGTTCACAAGTTTACGAGTAGTCAAAACTTCTTCAGTAAAAACTTGCAGCTCCCTCAAACATGTTGGAATCTGTTGACAAGGAAGACTAGCAGAAGTGCTCTTAGGCTCTGACACATGAAAAATAGGGTGTAGTAGTTGCAGCTTGTAAACTACTTCAGCACCCTGTCCAACACCTCAAATGTACCATAAAATCGCAGACGACTGTGTTTCTCATCAGCCCTTTGAGCTACATTTTTTAGTTTATAGGGCTGACCTTCAAATAAACCATGTCTGGTACTTAAAATTTCACTGTCAGCTTGCTCGGCCTTTAGCTGCTGAAGCTTCAACAGATTTAGTTATAACTCATCTATGGTTGATCTACGTCAGCCACTACAGTATTTTCTTTGCAGAAAGAATTATAGACGGAGGGTCAAGACCATTTAAAGCCTAATTGAACCACAAGTCAGCCCAAACCAGCCACAAACCATTGATTAGGTTGATCATTAGCAAAACACTATAAGTAGGTCTCAATTGTCCGATTAGTCACCTTTGTTTGTCCATCGGTTTGCAGTAATAGGTTGAGCTAAATCTTAAATTGGTACTTGAAAGTCAAAACAATTCCTTCCAAAACATACTGATGAATATATGGTCTATGTCGGAAACAATGGCGCTTGAAAAACCATGCAGCCTGTTGAAATTATTGGGATTTAGGTATAGATGATGATAAAGGAAGAAGATTGAATAACATTGTATATTAATGTGATAAGTGATACAAAAGACAAATCATTATACCATATTTAATATTCAATAGTAGACTCCTAAAATAAGGATACAAATCATGAAATATAAGGAAATAGAGAAGCTAATGGTAAAAGATTCTCTACGCTACTGTAAACTATATTAAGGTATAATCTTAATATTATACGAGATCCTCTAGATATTCTAACACCCCCCCTCAATCAAAAGCTTACTATGCTTTAGATTGTTACAGATAAACCCCTTAAGAAAGAGAAAAATAAATAACACAATTTATGGTTCACTAAATAGAAAAAGAAAAATAAATTATACAATTTATGCTCGACAAAATATGGCTGTCAGAGGTATAACAGGTGGACGTTGGCAGGCAATGAAGGCAGTGACAATGGGTCATCAAGGACAATGACCAATGGATCTTCAAGCACCCTAAAGTTGATGATAAGAGGCCGCACTGGAGGTGGCTAGGGCCATCTTGCATCTGGGAGAAAGGCCAAGGCCGGACTACATAATATCTAGGACATAGACCGATGAGGTCAGGCAACATATGTGACATAGACTCACGGGGCCAAGCTCCAATTGGGACATGTGATGGGGCCAAGCTCCAGCTAGGACAAACAAGGCCAGATATCAAAGACAAATGTTCTATACAATTGGTTTAGAAGGTTTTCGGAAAATATTTGGTGTCGACGACAATGGTGGTTGATAGGGGTTGACAATGAGAGGAAGTTGTCGGAGAGATGAAATGACAAAGAGATGGAAGCAGATGGTGGGTGGAAGATGGGAGACTAAAACTGGAGTAGGAAGGTCACGAAAACAAATTAGAGCTTTGAACTTTAGGGAAATCAACAGTGTAATAGTGATGACACAGGTCATGGAGGATCGTATTACTTTGATACTATCTTGAAATCATAGGGATTTAGGTATAGATGGAGAAAAAGGGAGAAGACTGAATAATATTGTATATTGATGTGATATGAAGTGATGCAAAAGACAAAGCACCAAACTCTATTTATACTAATAAGTGACTCCTACAACTAAGGAAACTAATCTTAAGAGATCCTTTAGATTCTCTAAACTATATTAAGATATAATTTTAATATTATACAATATCTTCTAGTCATATGTCCAAGTGGTATAGAACTCAATTCTTGTTGTCTCCATTCTTCTAATAATTTTTTTAGCACAAAGTAGTTGGGTCTTGTGCACTGTCTACACTTCAATTGCTAAAAGGCTCTTGGCATGAGCAGATATGTTAGAGATGTAATCTAGAACCATTTATGTGTTTTCACCTAATAGCTTAAGCTTTTGGGAGAATTGGTGCATGAAACAACCTGATTTCCTCTTTCTCAAAAAGCTTGAGCTATTTCTTTAGAAGTATAAGGATGACGCTGATGAATGAAATGTGCATATGTGCTCAAGTGATCTACCACCACCGGAATATAGTTTGATCTTGTAGCTTTAGGTAGTCCCGCAATGAAATCCATGGAAATATCTTCTCAAACATGATTAGGAATAGGTGGTGGCTAATGCAAATCCACAGCCTTGAGAGCTTGGAACTTGTTCTGTTGATGAACTGGACATTCTGCTACATACTTCTCTATATCCCTCTGATGCTCACCGGTAAGTGTACCGATCGCATAAGTAATATAATGAGTAAGTAAAGTATCGTCTCCACAGGGATTGTAAACCAAGTACCATAATAACCAGTTCCCTTAAGATGGAAAATTTTGTTGTTTTGGAAAATAGTGAATTTATGGTAAAATAAAGACAAATGTTTCAAATTTATAATTTTGAAATTTAATAAGCAATGGTAAAATAAAACTGGATTTTTGAGAGAATAATAAAAGGCATTGCAGCTAAGGTACACTCACCTTATGATCCCCACTTTAAACTTTGGATTGATTAACAATGCTCATTCATTTTAATAACTTAGACAAATTATTATCTAAAAATAATTAGTTAAATCACAATCCCTTGACAATCTAACCCTTTAATTCAATTGGAATCCTAATTCCTTAGCAATCCCGCATGAAATTAAGCATTAATCCCGATAAATTAAACGACTGCAATTCACACAAGTCTATCCCTAGAGCATGCATAAATTGTTACTTTACCCCCTTTCAGAATCAAAACCCCAATATTCCTATTGCGAGCCCTAATTCCCAAATTATTATCTCCTATTAGGTTGATCAAGTCTAACAGAAATAATAAA
Source organism: Gastrolobium villosum (assembly GCA_032173675.1). NCBI lineage: Eukaryota > Viridiplantae > Streptophyta > Magnoliopsida > Fabales > Fabaceae > Gastrolobium > Gastrolobium villosum. The sequence continues at coordinate 10,703 of JAVKPL010012991.1, read as the reverse complement.
CAATACGCACAGAGTAAAGATAAAATATATTGAAATAAACGAGCGAAAATAAACTAGTCCATCGTAAAAGGGTTCACATAGGGTTTGTGACCCCAACTACAATAAAGAAAACTAGCCAACCATGGTCATGGCTGAGCTATGAATATTCAACATAAACTAGAAAGAGAAGAATGGAAGAACAAAGATGAACAAGAAGATCTCTCAGGAGCTCTCTCTCTCTGAAGCACGACGGTTCTCTGATGATGGAATACCTGATTCTGTCATGAAGCATCCTTTTTATAGTCCCCATTTTCTTCTTCCAAAATTGCCTTAAAAAGCACGGTGATGCTCTTTCCCGCAAACTGGCACTCTTAGCGTGACTTCCACGCTGTGAGCGTGGATGTCTCTGAATACTGGCGCTACGGGCGCGAATTCCACGCTGTGAGCGTGGGTGGCACGAATGTCTGGCGCTACTAGTGTGGATCTCGCGCTGTGAGCGTGAATGTCTCTGGATGAAAAGTCCTTCTGGCGCTGTCAGCGCCACACCCACGCTGTGAGCGTGGGGCTTTTGGCTGAAAAATTCTTCTGACGCTGTCAATGCCACACCACGCTGTGAGCGTGGACTTCAGCTTGATACTTTCAAAAGTGCCCCTTTTTGTCTTGTTTCCTACAAAATCGGAAGGAAATCAGTTGCACGATCTCTGATTGAGATTTATCAAATTAATAGTACTTCTAGCCCTTTTATCCAAGATTAATCAAGACTTATTTCTCATTTTGGCTCAAAATCATATATATGCCAGAGGCATATCACGCTCCTGAATGCCATTCCAATAGAATACCATGGCTAATCCTTGGTAGGTTCTGGTGACCCATGAATGGCCTCCCCAAGGTGATTCATGAAATTTCTTCGTAAGCAGTGGAATACATGCTGATTTTCTCTGTAAAAGTAACCTTCCCTTGAACCAAAAACACCCTTTTGAAATAGAATTCTAATGATGTGATTTAGGATCTTGCGGCACCTTCGGCATAAGCAAGCAACTTCAATTGATCATCTGCCAATAATTCCTCAGCTAAGTAAATTAAATCTGAATTAGGAATCATGGATATAGCATTGACCCAAGATAAAGCATCAGCTCCCATGAGTAATAATTGGCTTTTATTAACCCGCATTTGATGTTCACCTGCTAGTACCTGCCGCTGTAATAGAAATTTTGAAATATTGTGATCTGAAGGTGATGTTGATGTTGATGTTGATGTGGTCTGAGTTAATAATAAAATGGTTCCCTAACAGATATTGCAGCCAATTTTGAACAGCAATGAGTATGGCCATCAGCTCCCTTGCATAGATAGACTTAGCTTTAGACCTCTCTGAAAGTGCTTGGCTAATGAATGAAAGTAAACTTGCCTTTGAAGGCCGATGCATATAAGGTGTAAAACAAAAATTTTACTGCGGAACATACATGCACTCATAGATTCATGTTTTAAGACAGCATGATGTTACCTTGTTTTGGCCTGATCAGTCAGGGAGATGAGATGTCAGGCTTGAAGGGTTCAAACCCTCTAATGGTGATCCACACCACCGTTCGTCTATGATGCAAGAACTCTTTCTTGAAAGCCACCAGATGAACACCACAATGAGGCTTGCTATGCGCACAAGTGGTGAAGGTGAGGCTAGGTATCCTGTTTGGAAAGGTGTACTGAGCTACCCTACAGAATGGTGCATAGATGGAGGAGAGTTGGCTTGGTTTTCAATGAAACCTAAGGTGAGGAACATGTCATATTTATGCGCACCCTTTGGAGAGGAGGAGGGAATCCAATCATTCAAAATGAAAACAAACTTTCAAATTTCTTTGAAAGTTGCGCATGAAACAGTGTGATAAGGTGGAGCTGTTGCAAAACTAACTTTGCCAACAACCTCCAATCTTATCCACATGAATTTAAATTCAAATTAATTTAAACTTAAATTCATAAACTATCATATAGTATATAGTTCTCATGCGCATAATTCAGCCCTAGAAAGGGTCCAAATACATTGAGTAGTTGCATTCAAAATTTGAATCAACTCACCCACTGATTCCCTCAACCACCAAATCTGAATGGAGGTTTGTTTTAAGTGATAAGATAACACTCTTATCACCTAAAAGTGGCGCACCAAACAGCCTAGGGAGAGCCTCTAAAGATGCTTCTTCATCCAAGGAATATGCTCCAATAAGATCCTGTCTTATCCTTTTGTTATGAAACAACTTTTCAAAACCAATTCAAATTCAAATTCAAACACTTGAATTCAAACGTTCAAACATTCAAATTCAAAATTCAAAATTCAAAATTTCAAATTTCAAATTCAAAATTCGAATTTCAAATTTCAAATTCAAAATTCGAATTTCGAAATTCAAATTCTAAATTCAAATTTCAAATTTCAAAATTCAAATTTCAAATTCAAAATTCGAAATTCAAATATTTGATTATTAATTTAACTAATTAAATTAATTAGTAATGGCTTGGACTATCCAAGCCCATTACTAAACTCCATGCACCACCCACCCATTTAGGTGGGCTTCCAAACAGCTTCTTGGGCTAATAACATTATTAGGCCCAATATCTTTAAAGCTAGTCCATCATGACTACAAGGTGTTAGTGTGTGACCCATTAGGTCCAACTTAGCTACTGACATAACTGGGCTTGGGCCCAACAAGCCCACAACCCAATTAATGACAACACAGAGCACTAGCAATGCTTTGTTGCCCCAGAACTAGTCAGATTAATGACTTGATCAACCTATTGCACATATTTGGTTACCGTATGTATTTCCCTTCGTCTCGGTTATCTTCCCATTAACCTAGGGTAAGGAAATGTATCAACCCCTGCAGTTTAGGGTAAGCTTTATTCGAAATAGGGAATCTTCAATTTACTGACTCTAAAGGCAGATCATCTCATGATCTCTTTTACTATGCATAGATTCCCGAGTCCCTGTAAATGTCATCCCGATTTCTCCGGTTTACAGATAACCTAATCTCTCACAGAGATTTGACGAATTCCTTCAGCTTATTACCCTAGCCCTGTGCCCTTTAAGGACACGCCCAACAGTATACCTATGAGTCTCCATGTTTCAGGCAGACGAGGTATACAATCAAAACATGCCTTCAAGAACACAGTCTAGGTAATAACTTCTGGTCTAAGGAAAGACATACCCAAACATAAAGAGATTACTCTAATGACACTATCTGTGAGATTTCCTCATAGAGTCTCTTTTTGGGTCTGTTCAGTGCGAGCTATACTCTTATAGGTCCACCCACGACTTTAGCTAAGATATCTCCATATCTGCAGCTCATGAGGTTTTTGCCTTGTATCCATATACAAGTAGATAAGTCGTACTAGTCTTTACTCGAGATCACTGATCCCCAAACTCAGTGTCTCTAGACTAGGAACATATAATTAGGAATAGACATGCAATATCCTTGAATCCTCATGATCGTGATCTCATCACAGATACTCAAGAGATACCTGTTCTATTCCAAGGGGTTTATCCAGTTCATTCATATAATATTAACAGTAATATCGAGACACAATATGAAACTGAATAAATAGTGCTTACATTTATTTGCGACAAACAAAGTTCTACATCTAGTGTCCTTTATTTAATCAAAAGATTGTCTCTAGGACACCCATATGCTAACAATGAATGCCAAGGGCCTTCCTTGCTGCATAAGGACTGCACCAAACTCAAAGCCATAACTTGAAGCATCTATTTCAATTTCAATCACTGGAATGAGAAATTTGTTAGGGATAGTTACAATATTAAGCGGCCTATAATCCACACAAAAATGCCAACTGCCATTTTTATCCATAACCAATATAATCCACACACATGGCCATATCAATCCCGCAGCCAACATATCACAAACTTCTCAATTTCGTCTTTGTGGCAATGGGGGTGTCTATAGGGTCGAATGGTGGAGATTTGGGCTCCTGCTTTCAACACAGTAGCATTGTCACACTCCCTCTTGGGAGGCAACGTGGAAATCTCCTTATACTTTTCTAGTGAGTCTCTTATGGTCTTTGGAGCAGTAAACTCTTCTGGTCCCATCGTAGTCATCATACCCAACTGGCCAACTTCACATAATAAGCTTTAGCTTCATTGCACATTTCCTTCATCATTGCCTTTAATGAGGCCACTAGCCTTGAGAGTGCAGGGTCTCCTTTTATCTCTATTATTTTCCCATTCTCTTGTATTTGAAGCAAAAATGTTGTCTTTGGTTAGCAGAAACTCCATTTGTTCAGTGCCACCTTTATCTTGCATAACAACCTCTTCCATTACGGTTCCCGGCTCATTCCCCATTCCACCCTTATGCTCCCTTTCCTTTCTACAATGAATTGGAGGATGAGGCCCGTTATTTAAAGGCCCATCAGCAACCTAGTTAAGTCCGGTCTCATCACATGTTCATATTATTAGTTTATTACTTGTTCCTTATCCCAGTTACGGGTAAGAGTATTGGTCTCTCATATGGTTCCTTATTTTACTTCTACAAGAAAAATTAACTGAGTAATGACATTGTTTTCATAGATGATGGTGCTGCTGCTGAGGATTGCAAGGAGTCAGAAGAGTTATCATTGAGGTATTTGGCTTCTGTATGAAATACATCAAATGAAATAGTTTCTAAATGTTTAGGACAAGTCAGTGACATTGCCCAATTTTCGATATTGGCACAATTATATTTGAATTTGTTCTTCCCCATACCCTGCAGTACGAAAAGAATGTCCATAGAAATTGGACCAAGCAGCTTTGCCTCAAGAAAGAAGAAAAGTAAGAAGAATCACCAAACTTAATATATGTTGGTAAGGTTAGTTGAAGAGAAACTTGTGCAAGACAGAACTTTTGTAGTCAATGCAAGAATTAAGGCATGTCAGCCCAGGTTATATGCATGATGATACAAAGTGGATCTGGGTACAAAATAAAATTTCTAAAAGAATTGTTTCTTGTATCAAGATTCTGTTTTCTTCTGTAGATTTGGGTGAGAGCAGCATTCAAGTTAAACATGCAGTCAAAGCCAAGCATGTTTTTGGCATTATTGTAGGTCGATAGTTTTTTTATGTTCCTGACTCAACCCAATTCTTTACTTATTCTTGGTAGGTAATGAGTTTTATCATTCTGTTTCCAATTAAGCACTTATTTTGTGATTTCACCACTGTTGCTTTAATATTCCTTTATATCAGCAGCAATTTTTGTGTGGAGACAGAGTAAATTTATAACTTAGTATGAGCTAATAGGCTTTAGTAGCCAAAATCTCTGTTGTAATTGGTTCATGAATTCATTGAAATGGTGCGCATGCAATGGCAAGTAAAGGGAAGATAGCTTCTTCTTCCTTTTTTTTTTTTTTTTTGATGTTTTAGATATTTTAATCAGTTCATTGCTTCGCGACTAGTCCGATTCGGGACGGATCCCGGGATTAGGGCTTTAAATCCTTTTCAAAGACGGTATTGTGAAGGATCGAATACATGCTCTCACTCCCACATTGATATGATGATTGCCTCGTCTATTAGTTTGTGAATAATAATGACTAGGGGTGTTAACGGGCCGAGCCGAGCCGAGTTTTGGTATTAACGGGCCAAGCCTGTATTTAAACGTGTCCGACTGACCTTAGCCTGTACCCTATTACGAATATAATATTGGCATGTGGCCTGGTTTATTTACAAAAAATAAAAGTCTGTGTGAAGCTTGTCTTAGCCTGTTAGCATGTTAAAGAATAAAAAGAAGAGAACGGAATTTCACAAAAAATCAATTTCCAAATAGAAACCTTAGCTTCCAATTTGCAGCAATAATTTACAAAGTCTACAATAAATAAATAAAATTAAAGTGAGAGAAGGTAGATAACAGGTTATATTATCTTTGCCCATTATAAAAAAAAGTGCAAACAAAAATAAAAAATAAATTGATACAAATGAGCAGTGCACAGTGGAACAAATGAGTTTTTGTGGGTTTGTTTGTGTGAAGGAGGACGAAGGATAATATAGAACAGCATTAGTAATTTCATAAATATTCATAAATTCAATATATATCCAAACAACATAATATAGAACAAAATCATTCAAAAAGTCTGTTAAACCAATAAAATGGGGTGAAATAAATTGATAAGAGAGAGAGTTATTACAAGTAGTATAAAAAATATAAAATAAATATTTATATAATAGACTAGCCTGGGAGACTCTAAGGCCGATCTTCTGAATTAGAGTTTGAGGCCTTTTTATTAAACGAGCTTTTATACAAGTCCAAGTCTGGTTCCAACACGAGCTTTTATTAAACGAGTTCAGGTCTTCACGAGCTGAGCCAAAGGCCCCTGGTTCGTTTATCACCCTTAATAATGACCTTATCTTGCATTGTTGTTTTTGGTTTTATCTTGTTTTTGCCCTTGAATGATGGATGGAACACTAAGATAGAACAACAGATTAAAGAGCGACCAGTATAAGTGCAATTGTGTAAAGAATAATGCACAGATGAAAGGATAGCATTGCGAGAAAGTCAGGAGAACTGCTTTATAAATGATCTTTCGGTTAGTGGCTAAGCTTTTTTTTCCTTATTAAGGTTCTTTCTTCACAAATTGCAATATGCAGTCCATTACATATAAACATAGTCAATGTTGTCAAACTCGAGTTTTTACGTGGAAACGGAAAGGGTGGTAGAAACGTAAAACTTAAAAATGACCATTTAAGGTCAAGATATAAAATTTTATATATATATATATATATATATATATATATATATATATATATATATATATATATACATATAATGAACATGTGTGTTGAGTCACTTATCTATCTAAAAAAGAATTTTTTTTTGATAACCAAGTATCAAAATTATAATCAATGATAATTAACAAGTAACAAGTAATGGATAATCAATCTGCTCCAACTGCTTTATATGCTCTGCAGATTATGGATCATTACTCATCAGGATATAATTCCACTACTTTCAATGCACATAATGATACAAAAATACAAAATGATTTTCATAGCATAACTTATAATAGAATTGCAGTTTTATAAGATATACTTATAAAAGACATATATCTAAACAAAAAGATATCAAGATATTGTGTATATGATTTAGGAAAAACGAAAATTGGGTTTTTTTAATTTCTTTTTTGTAAATCTTTTTTTTTTATAAAAAAATTCGTTTTAAGTAAAAACGGTAAAAACGTAAGTTTTTATGCTGTTTTTACGTTTTTACACGGCATTTTTATCAATTTTTACTTGTATTTTAACACGCATCACTCTAGTAAAAACGTAAACTTTTACGTTTTTACACTAGTTTTTTTGACAACAATAGTTGCTATCTCCAAATACAATAGGAAACCTCCCCATGAAATTTGGCAGTGACGCGAAGGGAGTCCAGTAATTTCATTAGTTATGATTCATAGGTACAGTTATATCTCAAATAAGCTCCAACGTTCTTAATTTTTCTTTTTGTAGTTTGGGGAATATAAATGGTAAAAACTGTATTTGATAAAATTGATTTATTGTCCTGATCCAGAGAATGAACCCGTAATTCAAAAATACAAATAAAATAAAAACAATTATGCATAAACAAAAATATATTAGGGAAATAAAGAAAAATTTCAAATTATTAATATGAAATATCAATTAAATAATTTATCATAATATATAATTTTATTTAATAAGATTTAGCAAATGATAACAACTCCATGACATAAATATATCTCAACTCAAAAAAATTAAAAGCTTGATCATTGTTGATACGACGCATGCACATGATTGAGGCAAGATGACTGTTTGATGTTTTCACTTTTTTATTGTTTAAAAAAAAATAAAAATAAATAAGTGAGAAGTAAGAACGGTCAATTTCATCTCCAAATTGGGACGGGTGATATTCTTTCTGTATTATAGACGAAATTAAGAGCATATTTTAAAAGTTAAAAATATTGTCCTAAATATGGGAATTATATGTTTTTCCTTTCAAAATCCGTCTCTACGGAGAGAATTTATTTTATCGGTATTTTCATCCCAATTAGGGTAGATTGCTTTTTCGTCTCTAAATTTGTCCTAATTAAAGATGGAATATTTTATATCTCTAAAACCTGTTCGTAATTCATATAATATTTAATAGTTAAATGAAGGAAAATCAGGTGAGAAGTGCGTACAAGGGTCAATCTTTTTTTTGGTAAGCAGTACAAGGGTCAAAATTATTTGTTTATTCTTAGTGACATGAGATTATAAAATATCAAGATTGTCTTTAAAACATTTTTTTTTTTAACTTTTTAGAGAAGTCGGTATTTTTTTATTTATTTTATCTATTTTTTTTTTTTTGGAGATATTCCAATTGTTTCATCATTTCCGGTGGCGGATCCAGGGATTTTTCCTGGGGGATAAAAATTAAACATTTATTTTCTTTTCAAATATTATACATGGGAGGCCAAAAAATGAATAATTAAATATTTGTGCCTCACCATTTGTACTTTAGTATACAAAAAAAAATTTGTGCCTGTTTGAATCCTCTCTTTTTTAAGTTAGAAGCTACTTGTAAGCATAAACTAAGTCAAACATGTTTTGAGAAAAATTCTTATAATGAAAAATTCTTTTTTTTTTATAATAAAGAAAAATGCCGAAAGCTAAAAATTCATGAGAGGAAAAAAAATTTAAGCTCTTATGTATTTTTTCTTGAATTATGTGTTTTTTTAAATGAAGAGTTATAAAGATAGATATAGAGATAATTTTCTTAAAATATGAGTTTTTGAGTAACTTTTAAACTAATTTTTTTGTGTAATTACCAAACAGCTTTTAACTTTTTTTTAACTTTTTTTTTTTTAGTTTTAACTTATAAGTAGCTTCTAACATAAAAATAAGATCTAAACGGGCTCTTAGAGTAATTTGTAAAAAAAAAAAAAATTGTAGACAGAAAAATAATTCCATATGCTAACTGTTACCACCAGGGTCTGCGCCAACAAGAATTTGAACTGCACTCTTTCTTATTGTTGTTTTGTTTTGTTCATTTTGTTAACTTTCGTTGAGAGAGAAAAAATGCATTCAGAGTTAGAGGAGTTTCAATAAATATAGGACCTGAGAATATAAAGAAGCTCTATAAATTTTGCATGGGAGAAAACTATTTCACATTAACGGAGAGAAAAAATGGAGGTTTCTTACATTATAATTATGTCAAAAAAAATTCTTCAAATTTTGGGGGACGGCCGTCCACCCTAGCCCCCGGTCCGCCCTTGATCACTTCGTGACTAGTCCGATTCGGGGCCCGTCCACGAGATTAAAACTTTAAACCCCTTATAAGAAGAATCAAATATATACTCTCACCCTCACTTGCTCAGTTTTCTTGCTACCATGATAAATATGTTTCTTAGTAGTTGCTTGTCCGTATCTTATAAACTAAACTTTGTCAAAGAACCGAATGACACCACTTGCCGAAAGACACAAGTAATATATAGAAGTATTTTTTTTTTTTTTTGGTTACAGCAAGGGGCAATGCCCTCACAAAAAAAAGAAAAGCAAACAAGAAGGAAGGAAAAAAACAGAACAAGAAACAGCAGAAAACAAAACATCAAACACTAGCAGAAAGCCAGGAACAAGCATCATCCTGTATTTCTCCTAGCAGCCACCTTATTCAGACCCGGATCCAAAAGATCAGCAGCAAGAAGATTTAACAGATCGCTGTGAGGGGAGGAGATTGATTTGAGCCCAAAGGAATCATCCAAAGCCTTCTTCGCAATCCAATCCGCACAGGTGTTGCTACTCCTAGCAATTTTATTCAATAAGATAGTCCACTCTTTCATTAAAAAGACTCGAATCTTAGCTACCAATGGCAGCTTTCGAGTATCATTACCATGATTGGTAAGAAGGCAAAACGCTTGAGAAGAATCAGTTTCCAACACTAGTTTCCTCCAGCCATGCTTCCAGGCGAAATCAAGTCCATAAAGGAGAGCCCAAAGTTCAGCATGCAGAGGAATGCAAGAGCCAATGAAGGCTGAGAAACCGCCACACCATAATCCATTCCTATCCCTCAAGAGACCACCACAAGCTGCCCGATTACCTTGCACAGCCCCATCCACATTTAATTTCAGAAAGTCCTCCGCAGGCCTAATCCACGATGTAGGAAGTTGAGAGTGAGAAGTTCCTGAAAATGTTTTTTTAAACTTAGCCAAACATAACCTATTTTCCTCAATTTCTACAGCAATAGCCTTTGAAGGATCCTCAGGACGCTGGAAACCTTCTTCGTGAATTTCCTTATTCCTCCATAACCACAAAAAGTAGCAAGTGGTAAAGAAAGAGTCTCTCCAATCCTTGAGGTTGCTGTTGTTTGAAGTGAGATTCAGAATCATCCACTCCCTAAAAGAAATCACAGTGAGGAAACTTGGTGGAAGAGGGTGCAACATGGGCAACAACCAGCACTTTCTTGCCTTCCAACAATCTCTAAACACATGAAGGCAATCTTCAATCACTTCAGGGCAGAAAGGGCACTTATTGGAACTACCACTCCACTTTGATATTGACTCTCTTGTTAACATTCTATCATGAAGCATTTTCCAGATAAGCATTTTGACTCTTTCCTTGCCTTTCCACTTCCAAATACGGTCCCAACAGTCAATGGGGGAAGAATTGCTAGAATCTAACAAGTTATTGTATGCCAGCTTAACTATGGAATGCCCAGGGTTCCAGTTAGTCCAAGCTATGCTATCCTCCTCGGCTTCATCATCTGGATGAGG
>JAVKPL010012990.1:0-67743 GCA_032173675.1 Gastrolobium villosum | reverse complement strand
TAGATGGAAAACGGATTCCGTCGAAAATGGATGAATAAAATAAATGCAAAAGAAATTGATTTTATGAAGTTTTTCGAAGAAAAATGGATTCCGTCGAAGATTTTTGACGGAAAATGAATTCCGTTGAAAATGGATGAATAAAATAAATGCAAAAGAAATTGATTTTATTAATTTTCCGACGAAAAATGGATTCCGTTGAAGATATTTGACGAAAAATGTATTCCGTCAGAAATGGATGAATAAAATAAATGCAAAAGAAATTGATTTTGTGAAGTTTTTCGACGAAAAATGGATTCCGTAGAAGATTTTTGACGGAAAATGGATTCCGTCGAAGATTTTTGTCGGAAAATGAATTCAATCGAAAACGGATGAATAAAATAAATGCCAAAGAAATTGATTTTGTGAAGTTTTTCGACGGAAAATGGATTCCGTCGAAGATTTTTGACGGAAAATGAATTCCGTCGAAAATGGATGAATAAAATAAATGCAAAAGAAATTGATTTTGTGAATTTTTTCGATGGAAAATGAATTCCGTCGAAGATTTTTGACGAAAAATGTATTCCATCGAAAATGGATGAATAAAATAAATGCAAAAGAAATCGATTTTGTGAAGTTTTTCGACGGAAAAAGAATTTCGTCGAAAACGGATTAATAAAATAAATGCAAAAGAAATTGATTTTGTGAACTTTTTCGACGGAAAATGGATTCCGTCGAAGATTTTTGACGGAAAATGAATTCTGTCAAAAATGGATGAGTAAAATAAATGCAAAAGAAATTGATTTTGTGAAGTTTTTCGACGGAAAATGGATTTCGACGAAGATTTTTGACGGAAAATGAATTCCGTCGAAAATGGATGAATAAAATAAATGCAAAAGAAATTGATTTTGTGAATTTTTTCGACGAAAAATGGATCCCGTCGAAGATTTTTGACGAAAAATGTATTCCGTTGAAAACGGATTAATAAAATAAATGCAAAAGAAATTGATTTTGTGAAGATTTTTGACGGAAAATGAATTCCGTCGAAAACGGATGAATAAAATAAATGCAAAAGAAATTGATTTTGTGAAGTTTTTCGGCGGAAAATGGATTCCGTTGAAGATTTTTGACGGAAAATGAATTCCGTCGAAAACGGATGAATAAAATAAATGCAAAAGAAATTGATTTTGTGAAGTTTTTCAACGGAAAATGGATTCCGTCGAAGGTTTTTGACGGAAAATGAATTCTGTCAAAAATGGATGAGTAAAATAAATGCAAAAGAAATTGATTTTGTGAAGTTTTTCGACGGAAAATGGATTTCGACGAAGATTTTTGACGGAAAATGAATTCCGTCGAAAATGGATGAATAAAATAAATGCAAAAGAAATTGATTTTGTGAATTTTTTCGACGAAAAATGGATCCCGTCGAAGATTTTTGACGAAAAATGTATTCCGTTGAAAACGGATTAATAAAATAAATGCAAAAGAAATTGATTTTGTGAAGATTTTTGACGGAAAATGAATTCCGTCGAAAACGGATGAATAAAATAAATGCAAAAGAAATTGATTTTGTGAAGTTTTTCGGCGGAAAATGGATTGCGTCGAAGATTTTTGACGGAAAATGAATTCCGTCGAAAATGGATGAATAAAATAAATGCAAAAGAAATTGATTTTGTGAATTTTTTCGACGGGAAATAGATACCGTCGAAGATTTTTGACGGAAAATGAATTCCGTCGAAAATGGATGAATAAAATAAATGCAAAAGAAATTGATTTTATGAAGTTTATCGACGAAAAATGGATTCCGTCGAAGATTTTTGACGAAAAATGTATTCCGTCGAAAACGGATTAATAAAATAAATGCAAAAGAAATTGATTTTGTGAAGATTTTTGACGGAAAATGAATTCCGTCGAAAACGGATGAATAAAATAAATGCCAAAGAAATTGATTTTGTGAAGTTTTTCGAAGGAAAATGGATTGCGTCGAAGATTTTTGACGGAAAATGAATTCCGTCGAAAATGGATGAATAAAATAAATGCAAAAGAAATTGATTTTGTGAATTTTTTCGACGGGAAATAGATACCGTCGAAGATTTTTGACGGAAAATGAATTCCGTCGAAAATGGATGAATAAAATAAATGCAAAAGAAATTGATTTTATGAAGTTTTTCGACGAAAAATGGATTCCGTTGAAGATTTTTAACGAAAAATGTATTCCGTCGAAAACGGATTAATAAAATAAATGCAAAAGAAATTGATTTTGTGAAGATTTTTGACGGAAAATGAATTCCGTCGAAAACGGATGAATAAAATAAATGCAAAAGAAATTGATTTTGTGAAGTTTTTCGACGGAAAATGGATTCCGTCGAAGATTTTGGACGGAAAATGAATTCGTCGAAAATGGATAAATAAAATAAATGCAAATGAAATTGATTTTATGAAGTTTTTCGACAAAAAATGGATTCCGTCGAAGATTTTTGACGAAAAAAGTATTCCGTCGAAAACGGATGACTAAAATAAATACAAAAGAAATTGATTTTGTGAAGTTTTTCAACGGAAAATGGATTCCGTAGAAAATTTTGGACGGAAAATGGATTCCGTCGAAGATTTTTGACGGAAAATGAATTCCATCGAAAACGGATGAATAAAATAAATGCAAAAGAAATTGAATTTGTGAAGTTTTTCGACGGAAAATAGATTCCGTCGAAGATTTTGGACGGAAAATGAATTCCGTCGAAAATGGATGAATAAAATAAATGCAAAAGAAATTGATTTTGTGAAGTCTTTCGACGGAAAATGGATTCCGTCGAAGATTTTTGACGGAAAATGAATTCCGTCGAAAATGGATGAATAAAATAAATGCAAAAGAAATTGATTTTGTGAAGTTTTTCGACGGAAAATAGATTCCGTCGAAGATTTTTGTCGGAAAATGAATTCCGTCGAAAATGGATGATTAAAATAAATGCAAAAGAAATTGATTTTATGAAGTTTTTCGACGAAAAATGGATTCCGTTGAAGATTTTTGACGAAAAATGTATTCCGTCGAAAACGGATGAATAAAATAAATGCAAAAGAAATTGATTTTGTGAAGATTTTTTACGGAAAATGAATTCCGTCGAAAATGGATGAATAAAATAAATGCAAAAGAAATTGATTTTGTGAAGTTTTTCGACGGAAAATGGATTCCGTCGAAGATTTTGGACGGAAAATGAATTCCGTCGAAAATGGATGAATAAAATAAATGCAAAAGAAATTGATTTTGTGAAGTTTTTCGACAGAAAAATAATTTCGTCGAAAACGGATTAATAAAATAAATGCAAAAGAAATTGATTTTGTGAAGTTTTTCGATTGGATTGTTTTTGACGGAAAATGAATTCCGTCGAAGATGGATGAATAAAATAAATGCAAAAGAAATTGATTTGGTGAATTTTTTCGACGGAAAATGTATTCCGTTTGACGGAAAAAAAATTCCGTCGAAAATGGATGAATAAAATAAATGCAAAAGAAATTGATTTTATGAAGTTTATCGACGAAAAATGGATTCCGTCGAAGATTTTTGACGAAAAATGTATTCCGTCGAAAACGGATTAAAAAAATAAATGCAAAAGAAATTGATTTTGTGAAGTTTTTCGACGGAAAATGGATTTTTTTTGACGGAAAATGAATTCCGTCGAAAACGGATGAATAAAATAAATGCAAAAGAAATTGATTTTGTGAAGTTTTTCGACGGAAAATGGATTTCGTCGAAGATTTTTGACGGAAAATGAATTCCGTCGAAAATGGATGAATAAAATAAATGCAAAAGAAATTGATTTTGTGAATTTTTTCGACGGGAAATAGATTCCGTAGAAGATTTTTGACGGAAAATGAATTCCGTCGAAAATGGATGAATAAAATAAATGCAAAAGAAATTGATTTTATGAAGTTTATCGACGAAAAATGGATTCCGTCGAAGATTTTTGACGAAAAATGTATTCCGTCGAAAACAGATTAATAAAATAAATGCAAAAGAAATTGATTTTGTGAAGATTTTTGACGGAAAATGAATTCCGTCGAAAACGGATGAATAAAATAAATGCAAAAGAAATTGATTTTGTGAAGTTTTTCGACGGAAAATGGATTCCGTCGAAGATTTTTGACGGAAAATGAATTCCGTCGAAAATGGATAAATAAAATAAATGCAAATGAAATTGATTTTATGAAGTTTTTCGACAAAAAATGGATTCCGTCGAAGATTTTTGACGAAAAAAGTATTCCGTCGAAAATGGATGACTAAAATAAATACAAAAGAAATTGATTTTGTGAAGTTTTTCGACGGAAAAAGAATTTCGTCGAAAACAGATTAATAAAATAAATACAAAGGAAATTGATTTTGTAAGTTTTTCGACGGAAAATGGTTTCCGTCGAAGATTTTGGACGGAAAATGTATTCCGTCGAAAATGGATGAATTAAATTAATGCAAAAGAAATTTATTTTGTGAAGTTTTTCGACAGAAAATGAATTCCGTCGAAAATGGATGAATAAAATAAATGCAAAAGAAATTGATATTGTGAAATTTTTAGATGGAAAACGGATTCCGTCGAAAATGGATGAATAAAATAAATGCAAAAGAAATTGATTTTATGAAGTTTTTCGACGAAAAATGGATTCCGTCGAAGATTTTTGACGGAAAATGAATTCCGTTGAAAATGGATGAATACAATAAATGCAAAAGAAATTGATTTTATTAATTTTTAGACGAAAAATGGATTCCGTTGAAGATTTTTGACGAAAAATGTATTCCGTCAGAAACGGATGAATAAAATAAATGCAAAAGAAATTGATTTTGTGAAGTTTTTCGACGGAAAATGGATTCCGTAAAAGATTTTTGACGGAAAATGGATTCCGTCGAAGATTTTTGACGGAAAATGAATTCCATCGAAAACGGATGAATAAAATAAATGCAAAAGAAATTGATTATATGAAGTTTTTCGACGGAAAATGGATTCCGTCGAAGATTTTTGACGGAAAATGAATTCCGTCGAAAATGGATGAATAAAATAAATGGAAAAGAAATTGATTTTGTGAAGTTTTTCGACGGAAAATGGATTCCGTCGAAGATTTTTGACGGAAAATGAATTCCGTCGAAAATGGATGAATAAAATAAATGCAAAATAAATTGATTTTGTGAAGTTTTTCGATGGAAAATAGATTCCGTCGAAGATTTTGGTCAAAAAATGAATTCCGTCGAAAATGAATTATTAAAATAAATGTAAAAGAAATTGATTTTATGAAGTTTTTCGACGATAAATGGATTCCGTTGAAGATTTTTGACGAAAAATGTATTCCGTCGAAAACGGATGAATAAAAAAATGCAAAAGAAATTGATTTTGTGATGATTTTTGACGGAAAATGAATTCCGTCGAAAATGGATGAATAAAATAAATGCAAAAGAAATTGATTTTGTGAAGTTTTTCGACGGAAAATGGATTCCGTCGAAGATTTTGGACGGAAAATGAATTCTGTCGAAAATGGATGAATAAAATAAATGCAAAAGAAATTGATTTTGTGAAGTTTTTCGACAGAAAAAGAATTTCGTCGAAAACGGTTTAATAAAATCAATGCAAAAGAAATTGATTTTGTGAAGTTTTTCGACGGAAAATGGATTCCGTCGAAAATGGATGAATAAAATAAATGCAAAAGAAATTGATTTTGTGAAGTTTTTCGACGGAAAATGGATTTCGTCGAAGATTTTTGACGGAAAATGAATTCCGTCGAAAATGGATGAATAAAATAAATGCAAAAGAAATTGATTTTGTGAATTTTTTCGACGGGAAATAGATACCGTCGAAGATTTTTGACGGAAAATGAATTCCGTCGAAAATGGATGAATAAAATAAATGCAAAAGAAATTGATTTTATGAAGTTTATCGACGCAAAATGGATTCCGTCGAAGATTTTTGACGAAAAATGTATTCCGTCGAAAACGGATTAATAAAATAAATGCAAAAGAAATTGATTTTGTGAAGATTTTTGACGGAAAATGAATTCCGTCGAAAACGGATGAATAAAATAAATGCAAAAGAAATTGATTTTGTGAAGTTTTTCGACGGAAAATGGATTCCGTCGAAGATTTTGGACGGAAAATGAATTCCGTCGAAAATGGATAAATAAAACAAATGCAAATGAGATTGATTTTATGAAGTTTTTCGACAAAAAATGGATTCCGTCGAAGATTTTTGACGAAAAAAGTATTCCGTTGAAAATGGATGACTAAAATAAATACAAAAGAAATTGATTTTGTGAAGTTTTTCGACGGAAAAAGAATTTCGTCGAAAATAGATTAATAAAATAAATACAAAGGAAATTGATTTTGTAAGTTTTTCGACGGAAAATGGTTTCCGTCGAAGATTTTGGACGGAAAATGTATTCCGTCGAAAATGGATGAATTAAATTAATGCAAAAGAAATTTATTTTGTGAAGTTTTTCGACAGAAAATGAATTCCGTCCAAAATGGATGAATAAAATAAATGCAAAAGAAATTGATTTTATGAAGTTTTTCGACGAAAAATGGATTCCGTCGAAGATTTTTGACGGAAAATGAATTCCGTTGAAAATGGATGAATACAATAAATGCAAAAGAAATTGATTTTATAAATTTTTAGACGAAAAATGGATTCCGTTGAAGATTTTTGACGAAAAATGTATTCCGTCAGAAACGGATGAATAAAATAAATGCAAAAGAAATTGATTTTGTGATGTTTTTCGACGGAAAATGGATTCCGTAGAAGATCTTTGACGGAAAATGGATTCCGTCGAAGATTTTTGACGGAAAATGAATTGCATCGAAAACGGATGAATAAAATAAATGCAAAAGAAATTGATTATATGAAGTTTTTCGACGGAAAATGGATTCCGTCAAAGATTTTTGACGGAAAATGAATTCCGTCGAAAATGGATGAATAAAATAAATGGAAAAGAAATTGATTTTTGAAGTTTTTCAACGGAAAATGGATTCCGTAGAAGATTTTTGATGGAAAATGGATCCGTCGAAGATTTTTGTCGGAAAATGAATTCCGTCGAAAATGGATGAATAAAATAAATGCAAAATAAATTGATTTTGTGAAGTTTTTCGATGGAAAATAGATTCCGTCGAAGATTTTGGTCAGAAAATGAATTCCGTCGAAAATGAATTATTAAAATAAATGTAAAAGAAATTGATTTTATGAAGTTTTTCGACGATAAATAGATTTCGTTGAAGATTTTTGACGAAAAATGTATTCCGTCGAAAACGGATGAATAAAAAAAATGCAAAAGAAATTGATTTTGTGATGATTTTTGACGGAAAATGAATTCCGTCGAAAATGGATGAATAAAATAAATGCAAAAGAAATTGATTTTGTGAAGTTTTTCGACGGAAAATGGATTTCGTCGAAGATTTTGGACGGAAAATGAATTCCATCGAAAACGGATGAATAAAATAAATGCAAAAGAAATTGATTTTGTGAAGTTTTTCGACAGAAAAAGAATTTCGTCGAAAACGGTTTAATAAAATCAATGCAAAAGAAATTGATTTTGTGAAGTTTTTCGACGGAAAATGGATTCCGTCGAAGATTTTTGACGGAAAATGAATTCCGTCGAAAATGGATGAATAAAATAAATGCAAAAGAAATTGATTTTGTGAAGTTTTTCGACGGAAAATGGATTTCGTCGAAGATTTTTGACGGAAAATGAATTCCATCGAAAACGGATGAATAAAATACATGCAAAAGAAATTGAATTTGTGAAGTTTTTTGACGGAAAATAGATTCTGTCGAAGATTTTTGACGGAAAATGAATTCCGTCGAAAATGGATGAATAAAATAAATGCAAAAGAAATTGATTTTGTGAAGTCTTTCGACGGAAAATGGATTCCGTCGAAGATTTTTGACGGAAAATGAATTCCGTCGAAAATGGATGAATAAAAGAAATGCAAAAGAAATTGATTTTGTGAAGTTTTTCGACGGAAAATAGATTCCGTCGAAGTTTTTTGTCGGAAAATGAATTCCGTCGAAAATGGATGATTAAAATAAATGCAAAAGAAATTGATTTTATGAAGTTTTTCGACGAAAAATGGATTCCGTTGAAGATTTTTGACGAAAAATGTATTCCGTCGAAAACGGATGTATAAAATAAATACAAAAGAAATTGATTTTGTGAAGATTTTTTACGGAAAATGAATTCCATCGAAAATGGATGAAAAAAATAAATGCAAAAGAAATTGATTTTGTGAAGTTTTTCGACGGAAAATGGATTCCGTCGAAGATTTTGGACGGAAAATGAATTCCGTCTAAAATGGATGAATAAAATAAATGCAAAAGAAATTGATTTTGTGAAGTTTTTCGACAGAAAAATAATTTCGTCGAAAACGGTTTAATAAAATAAATGCAAAAGAAATTGATTTTGTGAAATTTTTCGACGGAAAATGGATTTCGTCGAAGATTTTTGACGGAAAATGAATTCCGTCGAAGATGGATGAATAAAATAAATGTAAAAGAAATTGATTTTGTGAATTTTTTCGACGGGAAATAGATTCCGTAGAAGATTTTTGACGGAAAATGAATTCCGTCGAAAATGGATGAATAAAATAAATGCAAAAGAAATTGATTTTATGAAGTTTATAGACGAAAAATGGATTCCGTCGAAGATTTTTGACAAAAATGTATTCCGTCGAAAACGGATTAATAAAATAAATGAAAAATAAATTGATTTTGTGAAGATTTTTGACAGAAAATGAATTCCGTCGAAAACGGATGAATAAAATAAATGCAAAAGAAATTGATTTTGTGAAGTTTTTCGACGGAAAATGAATTTCGTCGAAGATTTTTGACGGAAAATGAATTCCGTCGAAAATGGATGAATAAAATAAATGCAAAAGAAATTGATTTTGTGAAGTTTTTCGACGGAAAATGGATTTCGTCGAAGATTTTTGACGGAAAATGAATTCCGTCGAAAATGGATGAATAAAATAAATGCAAAAGAAATTGATTTTGTGAATTTTTTCGACGGGAAATAGATTCCGTAGAAGATTTTTGACGGAAAATGAATTCCGTCGAAAATGGATGAATAAAATAAATGCAAAAGAAATTGATTTTATGAAGTTTATCGATGAAAAATGGATTCCGTCGAAGATTTTTGACGAAAAATGTATTCCGTCGAAAACGGATTAATAAAATAAATGCAAAAGAAATTGATTTTGTGAAGATTTTTGACGGAAAATGAATTCCGTCGAAAACGGATGAATAAAATAAATGCAAAAGAAATTGATTTTGTGAAGTTTTTCGACGGAAAATGGATTCCGTCGAAGATTTTTGACGGAAAATGAATTCCGTCGAAAATGGATAAATAGAACAAATGCAAATGAAATTGATTTTATGAAGTTTTTCGACAAAAAATGGATTCCGTCGAAGATTTTTGACGAAAAAAGTATTCCGATGAAAATGGATGACTAAAATAAATACAAAAGAAATTGATTTTGTGAAGTTTTTCGATGGAAAAAGAATTTCGTCGAAAATAGATTAATAAAATAAATACAAAGGAAATTGATTTTGTAAGTTTTTCGACGGAAAATGGTTTCCATCGAAGATTTTGGACGGAAAATGTATTCCGTCGAAAATGGATGAATTAAATTAATGCAAAAGAAATTTATTTTGTGAAGTTTTTCGACAGAAAAAGAATTCCGTCCAAAATGGATGAATAAAATAAATGCAAAAGAAATTGATATTGTGAAATTTTTAGATGGAAAACGGATTTCGTCGAAAATGGATGAATAAAATAAATGCAAAAGAAATTGATTTTATGAAGTTTTTCGACGAAAAATGGATTCCGTCGAAGATTTTTGACGGAAAATGAATTCCGTTGAAAATGGATGAATACAATAAATGCAAAAGAAATTGATTTTATTAATTTTT
This sequence comes from Gastrolobium villosum, assembly GCA_032173675.1. Classification (NCBI taxonomy): domain Eukaryota; kingdom Viridiplantae; phylum Streptophyta; class Magnoliopsida; order Fabales; family Fabaceae; genus Gastrolobium; species Gastrolobium villosum. Next base: position 57,838 of record JAVKPL010012990.1, on the reverse strand, counting down.
AGACGAAAAATGGATTCCGTTGAAGATTTTTGACGGAAAATGAATTCCGTCGAAAACGGATGAATAAAATAAATGCAAAAGAAATTGATTTTGTGAAGTTTTTCGACGGAAAATGGATTCCGTCGAATATTTTGGACGGAAAATGAATTCCGTCGAAAATGGATAAATAAAACAAATGCAAATGAAATTGATTTTATGAAGTTTTTCGACAAAAAATGGATTCCGTCGAAGATTTTTGACGAAAAAAGTATTCCGTTGAAAATGGATGACTAAAATAAATACAAAAGAAATTGATTTTGTGAAGTTTTTCGACGGAAAAAGAATTTCGTCGAAAATAGATTAATAAAATAAATACAAAGGAAATTGATTTTGTAAGTTTTTCGACGGAAAATGGTTTCCGTCGAAGATTTTGGACGGAAAATGTATTCCGTCGAAAATGGATGAATTAAATTAATGCAAAAGAAATTTATTTTGTGAAGTTTTTCGACAGAAAATGAATTCCGTCGAAAATGGATGAATAAAATAAATGCAAAATAAATTGATATTGTGAAATTTTTAGATGGAAAACGGATTTCGTCGATAATGGATGAATAAAATAAATGCAAAAGAAATTGATTTTATGAAGTTTTTCGACGAAAAATGGATTCCGTCGAAGATTTTTGACGGAAAATGAATTCCGTTGAAAATGGATGAAAACAATAAATGCAAGAGAAATTGATTTTATGAATTTTTAGACGAAAAATGGATTTTGTTGAAGATTTTTGACGAAAAATGTATTCCGTCAGAAACGGATGAATAAAATAAATGCAAAAGAAATTGATTTTGTGAAGTTTTTCGATAGAAAAAGAATTCCGTCCAAAATGGATGAATAAAATAAATGCAAAAGAAATTGATATTGTGAAATTTTTAGATGGAAAACGGATTCCGTCGAAAATGGATGAATAAAATAAATGCAAAAGAAATTGATTTTATGAATTTTTTCGACGAAAAATGGATTCCGTAGAAGATTTTTGACGGAAAATGAATTCCGTTGAAAATGGATGAATACAATAAATGCAAAAGAAATTGATTTTATTAATTTTTAGACGAAAAATGGATTCCGTTGAAATTTTTGACGAAAAATGTATTCCGTCAGAAACGGATGAATAAAATAAATGCAAAAGAAATTGATTTTGTGAAGTTTTTCGACGGAAAATGGATTCCGTAGAAGATCTTTGACGGAAAATGGATTCCGTAGAAGATTTTTGACGGAAAATGAATTCCATCGAAAACGGATGAATAAAATAAATGCAAAAGAAATTGATTATATGAAGTTTTTCGACGGGAAATAGATTCCGTAGAAGATTTTTGACGGAAAATGAATTCCGTCGAAAATGGATGAATAAAATAAATGCAAAAGAAATTGATTTTTTGAAGTTTATCGACGAAAAATGGATTCCGTCGAAGATTTTTGACGAAAAATGTATTCCGTCGAAAACGGATTAATAAAATAAATGAAAAAGAAATTGATTTTGTGAAGATTTTTGACGGAAAATGAATTCCGTCGAAAACGGATGAATAAAATAAATGCAAAAGAAATTGATTTTGTGAAGTTTTTCGACGGAAAATGAATTTCGTCGAAGATTTTTGACGGAAAATGAATTCCGTCGAAAATGGATGAATAAAATAAATGCAAAAGAAATTGATTTTGTGAAGTTTTTCGACGGAAAATGGATTTCGTCGAAGAATTTGGACGGAAAATGAATTCCGTCGAAAATGGATGATTAAAATAAATGCAAAAGAAATTGATTTTGTGAATTATTTCGACGGGAAATAGATTCCGTCGAAGATTTTTGACGGAAAATGAATTCCGTCGAAAATGGATGAATAAAATAAATGCAAAAGAAATTGATTTTGTGAATTTTTTCGACGGGAAATAGATTCCCTAGAAGATTTTTGACGAAAAATGAATTCCGTCGAAAATGGATGAATAAAATAAATGCAAAAGAAATTGATTTTATGAAGTTTATCGACGAAAAATGGATTCCGTCGAAGATTTTTGACGAAAAATGTATTCCGTCGAAAACGGATTAATAAAATAAATGCAAAAGAAATTGATTTTGTGAAGATTTTTGACGGAAAATGAATTCCGTCGAAAACGGATGAATAAAATAAATGCAAAAGAAATTGATTTTGTGAAGTTTTTCGACGGAAAATGGATTTCGTCGAAGATTTTTGACGGAAAATGAATTCCGTCGAAAATGGATAAATAAAACAAATGCAAATGAAATTGATTTTATGAAGTTTTTCGACAAAAAATGGATTCCGTCGAAGATTTTTGACGAAAAAAGTATTCCGTCGAAAATGGATGACTAAAATAAATACAAAAGAAATTGATTTTGTGAAGTTTTTCGATGGAAAAAGAATTTCGTCGAAAATAGATTAATAAAATAAATACAAAGGAAATTGATTTTGTAAGTTTTTCGACGGAAAATGGTTTCCGTCGAAGATTTTGGACGGAAAATGTATTCCGTCGAAAATGGATGAATTAAATTAATGCAAAAGAAATTTATTTTGTGAAGTTTTTCGACAGAAAAAGAATTCCGTCCAAAATGGATGAATAAAATAAATGCAAAAGAAATTGATATTGTGAAATTTTTAGATGGAAAACGGATTTCGTCGAAAATGGATGAATAAAATAAATGCAAAAGAAATTGATTTTATGAAGTTTTTCGACGAAAAATGGATTCCGTCGAAGATTTTTGACGGAAAATGAATTCCGTTGAAAATGGATGAATACAATAAATGCAAAAGAAATTGATTTTATTAATTTTTAGACGAAAAATGGATTCCGTTGAAGATTTTTGACGGAAAATGAATTCCGTCGAAAACGGATGAATAAAATAAATGCAAAAGAAATTGATTTTGTGAAGTTTTTCGACGGAAAATGGATTCCGTCGAATATTTTGGACGGAAAATGAATTCCGTCGAAAATGGATAAATAAAACAAATGCAAATGAAATTGATTTTATGAAGTTTTTCGACAAAAAATGGATTCCGTCGAAGATTTTTGACGAAAAAAGTATTCCGTTGAAAATGGATGACTAAAATAAATACAAAAGAAATTGATTTTGTGAAGTTTTTCGATGGAAAAAGAATTTCGTCGAAAATAGATTAATAAAATAAATACAAAGGAAATTGATTTTGTAAGTTTTTCGACGGAAAATGGTTTCCGTCGAAGATTTTGGACGGAAAATGTATTCCGTCGAAAATGGATGAATTAAATTAATGCAAAAGAAATTTATTTTGTGAAGTTTTTCGACAGAAAATGAATTCCGTCCAAAATGGATGAATAAAATAAATGCAAAAGAAATTGATATTGTGAAATTTTTAGATGGAAAACGGATTTCGTCGAAAATGGATGAATAAAATAAATGCAAAAGAAATTGATTTTATGAAGTTTTTCGACGAAAAATGGATTCCGTCGAAGATTTTTGACGGAAAATGAATTCCGTTGAAAATGGATGAATACAATAAATGCAAGAGAAATTGATTTTATTAATTTTTAGACGAAAAATGGATTTCGTTGAAGATTTTTGACGAAAAATGTATTCCGTCAGAAACGGATGAATAAAATAAATGCAAAAGAAATTGATTTTGTGAAGTTTTTCGACAGAAAAAGAATTCCGTCCAAAATGGATGAATAAAATAAATGCAAAAGAAATTGATATTGTGAAATTTTTAGATGGAAAACGGATTTCGTCGAAAATGGATGAATAAAATAAATGCAAAAGAAATTGATTTTGTGAAGTTTTTCGACGGAAAATGGATTCCGTAGAAGATCTTTGACGGAAAATGGATTCCGTAGAAGATTTTTGACGGAAAATGAATTCCATCGAAAACGGATGAATAAAATAAATGCAAAAGAAATTGATTATATGAAGTTTTTCGACGGGAAATAGATTCCGTAGAAGATTTTTGATGGAAAATGAATTCCGTCGAAAATGGATGAATAAAATAAATGCAAAAGAAATTGATTTTATGAAGTTTATCGACGAAAAATGGATTCCGTCGAAGATTTTTGACGAAAAATGTATTCCGTCGAAAACGGATTAATAAAATAAATGAAAAAGAAATTGATTTTGTGAAGATTTTTGACGGAAAATGAATTCCGTCGAAAACGGATGAATAAAATAAATGCAAAAGAAATTGATTTTGTGAAGTTTTTCGACGGAAAATGAATTTCGTCGAAGATTTTTGACGGAAAATGAATTCCGTCGAAAATAGATGAATAAAATAAATGCAAAAGAAATTGATTTTGTTATTTTTTTCGACGGAAAATGGATTTCGTCGAAGATTTTTGACGGAAAATGAATTCCGTCGAAAATGGATGAATAAAATAAATGCAAAAGAAATTGATTTTGTGAATTATTTCGACGGGAAATAGATTCCGTAGAAGATTTTTGACGGAAAATGAATTCCGTCAAAAATGGATGAATAAAATAAATGCAAAAGAAATTGATTTTATGAAGTTTATCGACGAAAAATGGATTCCGTCGAAGATTTTTGACGACAAATGTATTCCGTCGAAAACGGATGAATAAAATAAATGCAAAAGAAATTGATTTTGTGTAGTTTTTCGACAGAAAATGGATTCCGTCGAAGATTTTTGACGGAAAATGAATTCCGTCGAAAATGGATAAATAAAACAAATGCAAATGAAATTGATTTTATGAAGTTTTTCGACACAAAATGGATTCCGTCGAAGATTTTTGACGGAAAATGTATTCCGTCGAAAATGGATGACTAAAATAAATACAAAAGAAATTGATTTTGTGAAGTTTTTCGATGGAAAAAGAATTTCGTCGAAAATAGATTAATAAAATAAATACAAAGGAAATTGATTTTGTAAGTTTTTCGACGGAAAATGGTTTCCGTCGAAAATGGATGAATTAAATTAATGCAAAAGAAATTTATTTTGTGAAGTTTTTCGACAGAAAAAGAATTCCGTCCAAAATGGATGAATAAAATAAATGCAAAAGAAATTGATATTGTGAAATTTTTAGATGGAAAACGGATTTCGTCGAAAATGGATGAATAAAATAAATGCAAAAGAAATTGATTTTATGAATTTTTTCGACGAAAAATGGATTCCGTCGAAGATTTTTGACGGAAAATGAATTCCGTTGAAAATGGATGAATACAATAAATGCAAAAGAAATTGATTTTATTAATTTTTAGACGAAAAATGGATTCCGTTGAAGATTTTTGACGAAAAATGTATTCCGTCAGAAACGGATGAATAAAATAAATGCAAAAGAAATTGATTTTGTGATGTTTTTCGACGGAAAATGGATTCCGTAGAAGATTTTTGACGGAAAATGGATTCCGTAGAAGATTTTTGACGGAAAATGAATTCCATCGAAAACGGATGAATAAAATAAATGCAAAAGAAATTGATTATATGAAGTTTTTCGACGGAAAATGGATTCCGTCAAAGATTTTTGACGGAAAATGAATTCCGTCGAAAATGGATGAATAAAATAAATGGAAAAGAAATTGATTTTGTGAAGTTTTTCGACGGAAAATGGATTCCGTCGAAGATTTTTGACGGAAAATGAATTCCGTCGAAAATGGATGAATAAAATAAATGCAAAATAAATTGATTTTGTGAAGTTTTTCGATGGAAAATAGATTCCGTCGAAGATTTTGGTCAGAAAATGAATTCCGTCGAAAATGAATTATTAAAATAAATGTAAAAGAAATTGATTTTATGAAGTTTTTCGACGATAAATGGATTCCGTTGAAGATTTTTGACGAAAAATGTATTCCGTCGAAAACGGATGAATAAAAAAAATGCAAAAGAAATTGATTTTGTGATGATTTTTGACGGAAAATGAATTCCGTCGAAAATGGATGAATAAAATAAATGCAAAAGAAATTGATTTTGTGAAGTTTTTCGACGGAAAATGGATTCCGTCGAAGATTTTGGACGGAAAATGAATTCCGTCGAAAATGGATGAATAAAATAAATGCAAAAGAAATTTATTTTGTGAAGTTTTTCGACAGAAAAAGAATTTCGTCGAAAACGGTTTAATAAAATCAATGCAAAAGAAATTGATTTTGTGAAGTTTTTCGACGGAAAATGGATTCCGTCGAAGATTTTTGACGGAAAATGAATTCCGTCGAAAATGGATGAATAAAATAAATGCAAAAGAAATTGATTTTGTGAAGTTTTTCGACGGAAAATGGATTTCGTCGAAGATTTTTGACGGAAAATGAATTCCGTCGAAAATGGATGAATAAAATAAATGCAAAAGAAATTGATTTTGTGAATTTTTTCGACGGGAAATAGATTCCGTAGAAGATTTTTGACGGAAAATGAATTCCGTCAAAAATGGATGAATAAAATAAATGCAAAAGAAATTGATTTTATGAAGTTTATCGACGAAAAATGGATTCCGTCGAAGATTTTTGACGAAAAATGTATTCCGTCGAAAACGGATTAATAAAATAAACGAAAAAGAAATTGATTTTGTGAAGATTTTTGACGGAAAATGAATTCCGTCGAAAACGGATGAATAAAATAAATGCAAAAGAAATTGATTTTGTGAAGTTTTTCGACGGAAAATGAATTTCGTCGAAGATTTTTGACGGAAAATGAATTCCGTCGAAAATGGATGAATAAAATAAATGCAAAAGAAATTGATTTTGTGAAGTTTTTCGACGGAAAATGGATTTCGTCGAAGATTTTTGACGGAAAATGAATTCCGTCGAAAATGGATGAATAAAATAAATGCAAAAGAAATTGATTTTGTGAATTTTTTCGACGGGAAATAGATTCCGTAGAAGATTTTTGACGGAAAATGAATTCCGTCAAAAATGGATGAATAAAATAAATGCAAAAGAAATTGATTTTATGAAGTTTATCGACGAAAAATGGATTCCGTCGAAGATTTTTGACGAAAAATGTATTCCGTCGAAAACGGATTAATAAAATAAATGCAAAAGAAATTGATTTTGTGAAGATTTTTGACGGAAAATGAATTCCGTCCAAAATGGATGAATAAAATAAATGCAAAAGAAATTGATATTGTGAAATTTTTAGATGGAAAACGGATTTCGTCGAAAATGGATGAATAAAATAAATGCAAAAGAAATTGATTTTATGAAGTTTTTCGACGAAAAATGGATTCCGTCGAAGATTTTTGACGGAAAATGAATTCCGTTGAAAATGGATGAATACAATAAATGCAAAAGAAATTGATTTTATTAATTTTTAGACGAAAAATGGATTCCGTTGAAGATTTTTGACGAAAAATGTATTCCGTCGAAAACGGATGAATAAAATAAATGCAAAAGAAATTGATTTTGTGAAGATGGATTCCGTCGAATATTTTGGACGGAAAATGAATTCGGTCGAAAATGGATAAATAAAACAAATGCAAATGAAATTGATTTTATGAAGTTTTTCGACAAAAAATGGATTCCGTCGAAGATTTTTGACGAAAAAATTATTCCGTTGAAAATGGATGACTAAAATAAATACAAAAGAAATTGATTTTGTGAAGTTTTTCGACGGAAAAAGAATTTCGTCGAAAATAGATTAATAAAATAAATACAAAGGAAATTGATTTTGTAAGTTTTTCGACGGAAAATGGTTTCCGTCGAAGATTTTGGACGGAAAATGTATTCCGTCGAAAATGGATGAATTAAATTAATGCAAAAGAAATTTATTTTGTGAAGTTTTTCGACAGAAAATGAATTCCGTCGAAAATGGATGAATAAAATAAATGCAAAAGAAATTGATATTGTGAAATTTTTAGATGGAAAACGGATTTCGTCGATAATGGATGAATAAAATAAATGCAAAAGAAATTGATTTTATGAAGTTTTTCGACGAAAAATGGATTCCGTCGAAGATTTTTGACGGAAAATGAATTCCGTTGAAAATGGATGAATACAATAAATGCAAAAGAAATTGATTTTATTAATTTTTAGACGAAAAATGGATTTCGTTGAAGATTTTTGACGAAAAATGTATTCCGTCAGAAACGGATGAATAAAATAAATGCAAAAGAAATTGATTTTGTGAAGTTTTTCGACGGAAAATGGATTCCGTAGAAGATCTTTGAAGGAAAATGGATTCTGTCGAAGATTTTTGACGGAAAATGAATTCCATCGAAAACGGATGAATAAAATAAATGCAAAAGAAATTGATTATATGAAGTTTTTCGACGGAAAATGGATTCCGTCAAAGATTTTTGACGAAAAATGTATTCCGTCGAAAACGGATGAATAAAATAAATGGAAAAGAAATTGATTTTGTGAAGTTTTTCGACGGAAAATGGATTCCGTCGAAGATTTTTGTCGGAAAATGAATTCCGTCGAAAATGGATGAATAAAATAAATGCAAAATAAATTGATTTTGTGAAGTTTTTCGATGGAAAATAGATTCCGTCGAAGATTTTGGTCAGAAAATGAATTCCGTCGAAAATGAATTATTAAAATAAATGTAAAAGAAATTGATTTTATGAAGTTTTTCGACGATAAATGGATTCCGTTGAAGATTTTTGACGAAAAATGTATTCCGTCGAAAACGGATGAATAAAAAAAATGCAAAAGAAATTGATTTTGTGATGATTTTTGACGGAAAATGAATTCCGTCGAAAATGGATGAATAAAATAAATGCAAAAGAAATTGATTTTGTGAATTTTTTCGACGGAAAATGGATTTCGTCGAAGATTTTGGACGGAAAATGAATTCCGTCGAAAATGGATGAATAAAATAAATGCAAAAGAAATTGATTTTGTGAAGTTTTTCGACAGAAAAAGAATTTCGTCGAAAACATGTATTAATAAAATCAATGCAAAAGAAATTGATTTTGTGAAGTTTTTCGACGGAAAATGGATTCCGTCGAAGATTTTTGTCGGAAAATGAATTCCGTCGAAAATGGATGAATAAAATAAATGCAAAAGAAATTGATTTTGTGAAGTTTTTCGACGGAAAATGGATTTCGTCGAAGATTTTTGACGGAAAATGAATTCCGTCGAAAATGGATGAATAAAATAAATGCAAAAGAAATTGATTTTGTGAATTTTTTCGACGGGAAATAGATTCCGTAGAAGATTTTTGACGGAAAATGAATTCCGTCGAAAATGGATGAATAAAATAAATGCAAAAGAAATTGATTTTATGAAGTTTATCGACGAAAAATGGATTCCGTCGAAGATTTTTGACGAAAAATGTATTCCGTCGAAAACGGATTAATAAAATAAATGCAAAAGAAATTGATTTTGTGAAGATTTTTGACGGAAAATGAATTCCGTCGAAAACGGATGAATAAAATAAATGCAAAAGAAATTGATTTTGTGAAGTTTTTCGACGGAAAATGGATTCCGTCGAAGATTTTGGACGGAAAATGAATTCCGTCGAAAATGGATAAATAAAACAAATGCAAATGAAATTGATTTTATGAAGTTTTTCGACAAAAAATGGATTCCGTCGAAGATTTTTGACGAAAAAAGTATTCCGTCGAAAATGGATGACTAAAATAAATACAAAAGAAATTGATTTTGTGAAGTTTATCGACGGAAAAAGAATTTCGTCGAAAACAGATTAATAAAATAAATACAAAGGAAATTGATTTTGTAAGTTTTTCGACGGAAAATGGTTTCCGTCGAAGATTTTGGACGGAAAATGTATTCCGACGAAAATGGATGAATTAAATTAATGCAAAAGAAATTTATTTTGTGAAGTTTTTCGACGGAAAATGAATTCCGTCCAAAATGGATGAATAAAATAAATGCAAAAGAAATTGATATTGTGAAATTTTTAGATGGAAAACGGATTCCGCCGAAAATGGATGAATAAAATAAATGCAAAAGAAATTGATTTTATGAAGTTTTTCGACGAAAAATGGATTCCGTCGAAGATTTTTGACGGAAAATGAATTCCGTTGAAAATGGATGAATACAATAAATGCAAAAGAAATTGATTTTATTAATTTTTAGACGAAAAATGGATTCCGTTGAAGATTTTTGACGAAAAATGTATTCCGTCAGAAACGGATGAATAAAATAAATGCAAAAGAAATTGATTTTGTGAAGTTTTTCGACGGAAAATGGATTCCATCGAAAACTGATGAATAAAATAAATGCAAAAGAAATTGATTATGTGAAGTTTTTCGACGGAAAATGGATTCCGTCAAAGATTTTTGACGGAAAATGAATTCCGTCGAAAATGGATGAATAAAATAAATGGAAAAGAAATTGATTTTGTGAAGTTTTTCGACGGAAAATGGATTCCGTCGAAGATTTTTGACGTAAAAAGAATTCCGTCGAAAATGGATGAATAAAATAAATGCAAAAGAAATTGATTTTGTGAAGTTTTTCGACGGAAAATAGATTCCGTCGAAGATTTTTGACGGAAAATGAATTCCGTCGAAAATGGATGAATAAAATAAATGCAAAAGAAATTGATTTTGTGAAGTTTTTCGACGGAAAATAGATTCCGTCGAAGATTTTTGACGGAAAATGAATTCCGTCGAAAATGGATGAATAAAATAAATGCATAAGAAATTGATTTTATGAAGTTTTTCGACGAAAAAAGGATTCCGTCGAAGATTTTTGACGAAAAATGTATTCCGTCGAAAATGGATGAATAAAATAAATGCAAAATAAATTGATTTTGTGAAGTTTTTCGATGGAAAATAGATTCCGTCGAAGATTTTGGTCAGAAAATGAATTCCGTCGAAAATGAATTATTAAAATAAATGTAAAAGAAATTGATTTTATGAAGTTTTTCGACGATAAATGGATTCCGTTGAAGATTTTTGACGAAAAATGTATTCCGTCGAAAACGGATGAATAAAAAAAATGCAAAAGAAATTGATTTTGTGATGATTTTTGACGGAAAATGAATTTCGTCGAAAATGGATGAATAAAATAAATGCAAAAGAAATTGATTTTGTGAATTTTTTAAATGGAAAATAGATTCCGTCGAAGATTTTTGACGGAAAATGAATTCCGTCGAAAATGGATGAATAAAATAAATTCAAAAGAAATTGATTTTGTGAATTTTTTAAACGAAAAATAGATTCCGTCGAAGATTTTGGACCGAAAAAGAATTCCGTCGAAAATGGATGAATAAAATAAATGCAAAAGAAATTGATTTTATGAAGTTTTTCGATGGAAAATGGATTCCGTCGAAGATTTTTGATGAAAAATGTATTCCGTCGAAAACGGATGAATAAAATAAATGCAAAAGAAATTGATTTTGTGAAGTTTTTTGACGGAAAATGGATTTCATCGAAGATTTTTGATGGAAAATGAATTCCGTCGAAAATGGATGAATAAAATAAATGCAAAAGAAATTATTTTATGAAGTTTTTCGACGAAAAATGGATTCCGTCGAAGATTTTTGTCGAAAAAAGTATTCCGTCGAAAACGGATGACTAAAATAAATACAAAAGAAATTGATTTTGTGAAGTTTTTCGACGGAAAAAGAATTTCGTCGAAAACGGATTAATAAAATCAATACAAAGGAAATTGATGTTGTAAGTTTTTCGACGGAAAATGGATTCCGTCGAAGATTTTTGATGGAAAATGTATTCCATCGAAAATGGATGAATTAAATTAATGCAAAAGAAATTTATTTTGTGAAGTTTTTCGACGGAAAATGAATTCCGTCGAAAATGGATGAATAAAATAAATGGAAAGGAATTGATATTGTGAAATTTTTAGATGGAAAACGGATTCCGTCGAAAATGGATGAATAAAATAAATGCAAAAGAAATTGATTTTATGATGTTTTTCGACGAAAAATGGATTCCGTAGAAGATTTTTGACGGAAAATGAATTCGGTTGAAAATGGATGAATAAAAGAAATGAAAAAGAAATTGATTTTATGAATTTTTCGACGAAAAATGGATTCCGTTGAAGATTTTTGACGAAAAATGTATTCCGTCGAAAACGGATGAATAAAATAAATGCAAAAGAAATTGATTTTGTGAAGATTTTTGACGGAAAATGAATTCCGTCGAAAAGGGTCGAATAAAATAAATGCAAAAGAAATTGATTTTGTGAAGTTTTTCGACGGAAAATGGATTCCGTTGAAGATTTTGGACGGAAAATGGATTCCGTCGAAAATGGATGAATAAAATAAATGTAAAAGAAATTGATTTTGTGAAGTTTTTCGACGGAAAATGGATTCCGTAAAAGATTTTTGACGGACAATGGATTCCGTCGAAGATTTTTGATGGAAAATGAATTCCATCGAAAACGGATTAATAAAAGAAATGCAAAAGAAATTGATTTTGTGAAGTTTTTCGATGGAAAATGGATTCCGTCGAAGATTTTTGTCGGAAAATAAATTCCGTCGAAAATGGATGAATAAAATAAATGCAAAAGAAATTGATTTTGTTAAGTTTTTCGACGGAAAATAGATTCCGTCGAAGATTTTTGACGGAAAATGAATTCCGTCGAAAATGGATGAATAAAATAAATGCAAAAGAAATTGATTTTGTTAAGTTTTTCGACGAAAAATGGATTCCGTTGAAGATTTTTGACGAATAATGTATTCCGTCGAAAATGGATGAATAAAATAAATGCAAAAGAAATTGATTTGTTGAAGATTTTTGACGGAAAATGAATTCCGTCGAAAATGGATGAATAAAATAAATGCAAAAGAAATTGATTTTGTGAATATTTTTGACGGAAAATGAATTCCGTCGAAAATGGATGAAAAAAATAAATGCAAAAGAAATTGATTTTGTGTAGTTTTTCGACGGAAAATGGATTCCGTCGAAGATTTTTGACGGAAAATGAATTCCGTCAAAAATGGATGAATAAAATAAATGCATAAGAAATTGATTTTATGAAGTTTTTCGACGAAAAAAGGATTCCGTCGAAGATTTTTGACGAAAAATGTATTCCGTCGAAAACGGATGAATAAAATAAATGCAAAAGAAATTGATTTTGTGAAGTTTTTCGATGGAAAATAGATTCCGTCGAAGATTTTGGTCAGAAAATGAATTCCGTCGAAAATGAATTATTAAAATAAATGTAAAAGAAATTGATTTTATGAAGTTTTTCGACGATAAATGGATTCCGTTGAAGATTTTTGACGAAAAATGTATTCCGTCGAAAACGGATGAATAAAATAAATGCAAAAGAAATTGATTTTGTGATGATTTTTGACGGAAAATGAATTTCGTCGAAAATGGATGAATAAAATAAATGCAAAAGAAATTGATTTTGTGAATTTTTTAAATGGAAAATAGATTCCGTCGAAGATTTTTGACTTAAAATGAATTCCGTCGAAAATGGATGAATAAAATAAATGCAAAAGAAATTGATTTTGTGAATTTTTTAAACGAAAAATAGATTCCGTCGAAGATTTTGGACCGAAAAAGAATTCCGTCGAAAATGGATGAATAAAATAAATGCAAAAGAAATTGATTTTATGAAGTTTTTCGATGGAAAATGGATTCCGTCGAAGATTTTTGATGAAAAATGTATTCCGTCGAAAACGGATGAATAAAATAAATGCAAAAGAAATTGATTTTGTGAAGTTTTTTGACGGAAAATGGATTTCATCGAAGATTTTTGATGGAAAATGAATTCCGTCGAAAATGGATGAATAAAATAAATGCAAAAGAAATTATTTTATGAAGTTTTTCGACGAAAAATGGATTCCGTCGAAGATTTTTGTCGAAAAAAGTATTCCGTCGAAAACGGATGACTAAAATAAATACAAAAGAAATTGATTTTGTGAAGTTTTTCGACGGAAAAAGAATTTCGTCGAAAACGGATTAATAAAATAAATACAAAGGAAATTGATGTTGTAAGTTTTTCGACGGAAAATGGATTCCGTCGAAGATTTTTGATGGAAAATGAATTCCGTCGAAAATGGATGAATTAAATTAATGCAAAAGAAATTTATTTTGTGAAGTTTTTCGACGGAAAATGAATTCTGTCGAAAATGGATGAATAAAATAAATGGAAAGGAATTGATATTGTGAAATTTTTAGATGGAAAACGGATTCCGTCGAAAATGGATGAATAAAATAAATGCAAAAGAAATTGATTTTATGATGTTTTTCGACGAAAAATGGATTCCGTAGAAGATTTTTGACGGAAAATGAATTCGGTTGAAAATGGATGAATAAAATAAATGCAAAAGAAATTGATATTATGAATTTTTCGACGAAAAATGGATACCGTTGAAGATTTTTGACGAAAAATGTATTCCGTCGAAAACGGATGAATAAAATAAATGCAAAAGAAATTGATTTTGTGAAGATTTTTGACGGAAAATGAATTCCGTCGAAAAGGGACGAATAAAATAAATGCAAAAGAAATTGATTTTGTGAAGTTTTTCGACGGAAAATGGATTCCGTTGAAGATTTTGGACGGAAAATGGATTCCGTCGAAAATGGATGAATAAAATAAATGTAAAAGAAATTGATTTTGTGAAGTTTTTCGACGGAAAATGGATTCCGTAAAAGATTTTTGACGGACAATGGATTCCGTCGAAGATTTTTGATGGAAAATGAATTCCATCGAAAACGGATTAATAAAAGAAATGCAAAAGAAATTGATTTTGTGAAGTTTTTCGATGGAAAATGGATTCCGTCGAAGATTTTTGTCGGAAAATAAATTCCGTCGAAAATGGATGAATAAAATAAATGCAAAAGAAATTGATTTTGTTAAGTTTTTCGACGGAAAAAGAATTTCGTCGAAAACTGATGAATAAAATAAATGCAAAAGAAATTGATTTTGTTAAGTTTTTCGACGAAAAATGGATTCCGTTGAAGATTTTTGACGAATAATGTATTCCGTCGAAAATGGATGAATAAAATAAATGCAAAAGAAATTGATTTGTTGAAGATTTTTGACGGAAAATGAATTCCGTCGAAAATGGATGAATAAAATAAATGCAAAAGAAATTGATTTTGTGAATATTTTTGACGGAAAATGAATTCCGTCGAAAATGGATGAATAAAATAAATGCAAAAGAAATTGATTTTGTGTAGTTTTTCGACGGAAAATGGATTCCGTCGAAGATTTTGGACGGAAAATGAATTCCGTCGAAAATGGATGAACAAAATAAATGCAAAAGAAATTGATTTTATGAAGTTTTTCGATGGAAAATGGATTCCGTCGAAGATTTTTGACGAAAAAAGTATTCCGTCGAAAATGGATGAATAAAATAAATGCAAAAGAAATTGTTTTTGTGTAGTTTTTCGACGGAAAAAGAATTTCGTCGAAAACGGATTAATAAATAAATGCAAAAGAAATTGATTTTGTGAAGTTTTTCGACGGAAAATGGATTCCGTCGAAGATTTTTGACGGAAATGAATTCCATCGAAAATGGATGAATAAAATAAATGCAAAAGAAATTGATTTTGTGAAGTTTTTCGACGGAAAATGGATTCCGTCGAAGATTTTTGACGGAAAATGAATTCCGTCGAAAATGGATGAATAAAATAAATGCAAAAGAAATTGATTTTGTGAATTTTTTAAACGGAAAATAGATTCCATCGAAGATTTTTGACGGAAAATGAATTCCGTCGAAAATGGATGAATAAAATAAATGCAAAATAAATTGATTTTATGAAGTTTTTCGACGAAAAATGGATTCCGTATAAGATTTTTGACGAAAAATGTATTCCGTTGAAAACGGATTAATAAAATAAATGCAAAAGAAATTGATTTTGTGAAGATTTTTGACGGAAAATGAATTCCGTCGAAAACGGATGAAAAAAATAAATGCAAAAGAAATTGATTTTGTGATGGTTTTCGACGGAAAAAGAATTTCGTCGAAAACGGATTAATAAAATAAATGCAAAAGAAATTGATTTTGTGAAGTTTTTCGTCGGAAAATGGATTCCGTCGAAGATTTTGGACGGAAAATGAATTCCGTCGAAAATGGATGAATAAAATAAATGCAAAAGAAATTGATTTTGTGAAGTTTTTCGATGGGAAAATGGATTCCGTCGAAGATTTTTGACGGAAAATGAATTCCGTCGAAAATGGATGAATAAAATAAATGCAAAAGAAATTGATTTTGTGAAATTTTTTAATGGAAAATAGATTCCGTCGAAGATTTTTGACGGAAAATGAATTCCGTCGAAAATGGATGAATAAAATAAATGCAAAAGAAATTGATTTTGTGAATTTTTTAAACGAAAAATAGATTCCGTCGAAGATTTTGGACCGAAAAAGAATTCCGTCGAAAATGGATGAATAAAATAAATGCAAAAGAAATTGATTTTATGAAGTTTTTGATGGAAAATGGATTCCGTCGAAGATTTTTGATGAAAAATGTATTCCGTCGAAAACGGATGAATAAAATAAATGCAAAAGAAATTGATTTTGTGAAGTTTTTTGACGGAAAATGGATTTCATCGAAGATTTTTGATGGAAAATGAATTCCGTCGAAAATGGATGAATAAAATAAATGCAAAAGAAATTATTTTATGAAGTTTTTCGACGAAAAATGGATTCCGTCGAAGATTTTTGTCGAAAAAAGTATTCCGTCGAAAACGGATGACTAAAATAAATACAAAAGAAATTGATTTTGTGAAGTTTTTCGACGGAAAAAGAATTTCGTCAAAAACGGATTAATAAAATCAATACAAAGGAAATTGATGTTGTAAGTTTTTCGACGGAAAATGGATTCCGTCGAAGATTTTTGATGGAAAATGTATTCCGTCGAAAATGGATGAATTAAATTAAAGCAAAAGAAATTTATTTTGTGAAGTTTTTCGACGGAAAATGAATTCCGTCGAAAATGGATGAATAAAATAAATGGAAAGGAATTGATATTGTGAAATTTTTAGATGGAAAACGGATTCCGTCGAAAATGGATGAATAAAATAAATGCAAAAGAAATTGATTTTATGATGTTTTTCGACGAAAAATGGATTCCGTAGAAGATTTTTGACGGAAAATGAATTCCGTTGAAAATGGATGAATAAAATAAATGCAAAAGAAATTGATTTTATTAATTATTCGACGAAAAATGGATTCCGTTGAAGATTTTTGACGAAAAATGTATTCCGTCGAAAACGGATGAATAAAATAAATGCAAAAGAAATTGATTTTGTGAAGATTTTTGACGGAAAATGAATTCCGTCGAAAAGGGACGAATAAAATAAATACAAAAGAAATTGATTTTGTGAAGTTTTTCGACAGAAAATGGATTCCGTCGAAGATTTTTGACGGAAAATGAATTCCGTCGAAAATGGATGAATAAAATAAATGCAAAAGAAATTGATTTTGTTAAGTTTTTCGACGAAAAATGGATTCCGTTGAAGATTTTTGACGAATAATGTATTCCGTCGAAAATGGATGAATAAAATAAATGCAAAAGAAATTGATTTTGTGAATATTTTTGACGGAAAATGAATTTCGTCGAAAATGGATGAATAAAATAAATGCAAAAGAAATTGATTTTGTGAAGTTTTTTGACGGAAAATGGATTCCGTCGAAGATTTTTGACGGAAAATGAATTCCGTCGAAAATGGATGAATAAAATAAATGCAAAAGAAATTGATTTTGTTAAGTTTTTCGACGAAAAATGGATTCCGTTGAAGATTTTTGACGAATAATGTATTCCGTCGAAAATGGATGAATAAAATAAATGCAAAAGAAATTGATTTTGTGAAGATTTTTGATGGAAAATGAATTCCGTCGAAAATGGATGAATAAAATAAATGCAAAAGAAATTGATTTTGTGAATATTTTTGAAGGAAAATGAATTCCGTCGAAAATGGATGAATAAAATAAATGCAAAAGAAATAGATTTTGTGAAGTTTTTCGACGGAAAATGGATTCCGTCGAAGATTTTGGACGGAAAATGAATTCCGTCGAAAATGGATGAACAAAATAAATGCAAAAGAAATTGATTTTATGAAGTTTTTCGACGGAAAATGGATTCCGTCGAAGATTTTTGACGAAAAAAGTATTCCGTCGAAAAAGGATGAATAAAATAAATGCAAAAGAAATTGTTTTTGTGTAGTTTTTCGACGGAAAAAGAATTTCGTCGAAAACGGATTAATAAAATAAATGCAAAAGAAATTGATTTTGTGAAGTTTTTCGACGGAAAATGGATTCCGTCGAAGATTTTTGACGGAAATGAATTCCGTCGAAAATGGATGAATAAAATAAATGCAAAAGAAATTGATTTTGTGAAGTTTTTCGACGGAAAATGGATTCCGTCGAAGATTTTTGACGGAAAATGAATTCCGTCGAAAATGGATGAATAAAATAAATGCAAAAGAAATTGATTTTGTGAATTTTTTAAACGGAAAATAGATTCCGTCGAAGATTTTTGACGGAAAATGAATTCCGTCGAAAATGGATGAATAAAATAAATGCAAAATAAATTGATTTTATGAAGTTTTTCGACGAAAAATGGATTCCGTATAAGATTTTTGACGAAAAATGTATTCCGTTGAAAACGGATTAATAAAATAAATGCAAAAGAAATTGATTTTGTGAAGATTTTTGACGGAAAATGAATTCCGTCGAAAACGGATGAAAAAAATAAATGCAAAAGAAATTGATTTTGTGATGGTTTTTGACGGAAAATGAATTCCGTCGAAAATGGATGAATAAAATAAACGCAAAAGAAATTGATTTTGTGAAGTTTTTCGTCGGAAAATGGATTCCGTCGAAGATTTTGGACGGAAAATGAATTCCGTCGAAAATGGATGAATAAAATAAATGCAAAAGAAATTGATTTTGTGAAGTTTTTCGACGGAAAATGGATTCCGTCGAAGATTTTTGACGGAAAATGAATTCCGTCGAATATGAATGAATAAAATAAATGCAAAAGAAATTGATTTTGTGAAATTTTTAAATGGAAAATAGATTTTCGAAGATTTTTGACGGAAAATGAATTCCGTCGAAAATGGATGAATAAAATAAATGCAAAAGAAATTGATTTTGTGAATTTTTTAAACGAAAAATAGATTCCGTCGAAGATTTTGGACCGAAAAAGAATTCCGTCGAAAATGGATGAATAAAATAAATGCAAAAGAAATTGATTTTATGAAGTTTTTCGATGGAAAATGGATTCCGTCGAAGATTTTTGATGAAAAATGTATTCCGTCGAAAACGGATGAATAAAATAAATGCAAAAGAAATTGATTTTGTGAAGTTTTTTGACGGAAAATGGATTTCCTCGAAGATTTTTGATGGAAAATGAATTTCCGTCGAAAATGGATGAATAAATTAAATGCAAAAGAAATTATTTTATGAAGTTTTTCGACGAAAAATGGATTCCGTCGAAGATTTTTGTCGAAAAAAGTATTCCGTCGAAAACGGATGAATAAAATAAATACAAAAGAAATTGATTTTGTGAAGTTTTTCGAGGGAAAAAGAATTTCGTCAAAAACGGATTAATAAAATAAATACAAAGGAAATTGATTTTGTAAGTTTTTCGACGGAAAATGGATTCCGTCGAAGATTTTTGATGGAAAATGTATTCCGTCGAAAATGGATGAATTAAATTAATGCAAAAGAAATTTATTTTGTGAAGTTTTTCGACGGAAAATGAATTCCGTCGAAAATGGATGAATAAAATAAATGGAAAGGAATTGATATTGTGAAATTTTTAGATGGAAAACGGATTCCGTCGAAAATAGATGAATAAAATAAATGGAAAAGAAATTGATTTTATGATGTTTTTCGACGAAAAATGGATTCCGTAAACGGATGAATAAAATAAATTTTGATTTTGTGAAGTTTTTCGACGGAAAATGAATTCCGTTGAAAATGGATGAATAAAATAAATGCAAAAGAAATTGATTTTATTAATTTTTCGACGAAAAATGGATTCCGTTGAAGATTTTTGACGAAAAATGGATTCCGTCGAAAACGGATGAATAAAATAAATGCAAAAGAAATTGATTTTGTGAAGATTTTTGACGGAAAATGAATTCCGTCGAAAACGGACGAATAAAATAAATGCAAAAGAAATTGATTTTGTGAAGTTTTTCGACGGAAAATGGATTCCGTCGAAGATTTTTGACGGAAAATGAATTCCGTCGAAAATGGATGAATAAAATAAATGCAAAAGAAATTGATTTTGTGAAGTTTTTCGACGAAAAATGGATTCCGTCGAAGATTTTTGACGAATAATGTATTCCGTCGAAAATGGATGAATAAAATAAATGCAAAAGAAATTGATTTTGTGAAGATTTTTGACGGAAAATGAATTTCGTCGAAAATGGATTAATAAAATAAATGCAAAAAAAATTGATTTTGTGAAGTTTTTTGACGGAAAATGGATTTCGTCGAAGATTTTTGATGGAAAATGAATTCCGTCGAAAATGGATGAATAAAATAAATGCAAAAGAAATTGATTTTGTGAAATTTTTTAATGGAAAATAGATTCCGTCGAAGATTTTTGACGGAAAATGAATTCCGTCGAAAATGGATGAATAAAATAAATGCAAAAGAAATTGATTTTGTGAATTTTTTAAACGAAAAATAGATTCCGTCGAAGATTTTTGACGGAAAAAGAATTCCGTCGAAAATGGATGAATAAAATAAATGCAAAAGAAATTGATTTTATGAAGTTTTTCGATGAAAAATGGATTCCGTCGAACATTTTTGATGAAAAATTTATTCCGTCGAAAACGGATGAATAAAATAAATGCAAAAGAAATTGATTTTGTGATGTTTTTTGACGGAAAATGGATTTCGTCGAAGATTTTTGATGGAAAATGAATTCCGTCGAAAACGGATGAATAAAATAAATGCAAAAGAAATTATTTTATGAAGTTTTTCGACGAAAAATGGATTCCGTCGATGATTTTTGTCGAAAAAAGTATTCCGTCGAAAACGGATGACTAAAATAAATACAAAAGAAATTGATTTTGTGAAGTTTTTCGACGGAAAAAGAATTTCGTCGAAAACAGATTAATAAATTCAATACAAAGGAAATTGATTTTGTAAGTTTTTCGACGGAAAATGGATTCCGTCGAAGATTTTTGACGGAAAATGTATTCCGTCGAAAATGGATGAATAAAATTAATGCAAAAGAAATTGATTTTGTGAAGTTTTTCGACGGAAAATGAATTCCGTCGAAAATGGATGAATAAAATAAATGGAAATGGAATTGATATTGTGAAATTTTTAGATGGAAAACGAATTCAAAAGAAATTGATTTTATGATGTTTTTCGATCGAAAATTTTTGGATGAATAAAATAAATGCAAAAGAAATTGATTTTATGAATTTTTCGACGGAAAATGGATTCCGTAGAAGATTTTTGACGGGAAATGAATTCCGTCGAAAATGGATGAATAAAATTGAATGCAAAAGAAATTGATCGGGAAAACGGATGAATAAAATAAATGCAAAAGAAATTGATTTTGTGAAGTTTTTTGACGGAAAATGGATTCTGTCGAAGATTTTTTACGGAAAATGAATTCCGTCGAAAATGGATAAATAAAATAAATGCAAAAGAAATTGATTTTGTGAAGTTTTTCGACGGAAAATGGATTCCGTCGAAGATTTTTGACAGAAAATGTATTCCGTCGAAAATGAATGAATTAAATTAGTGCAAAAGAAATTTATTTTGTGAAGTTTTTCAACGGAAAATGAATTCCGTCGAACATGGATTAATAAAATAAATGTAAAAGAAATTGATTTTTTGATGTTTTTCGACGGAAAATGGATTCCGAAGAAGATTTTTGATGGAAAATGGATTCCGTTGAAAATTTTGACGGAAAATGAATTCCGTCGAAAATGAATTCCGTCGAAAATGGAATAATAAAATAAATGCAAAAGAAATTGATTTTTTAAAGTTTTTCGACGGAAAATGGATTCCGTAGAAGATTTTTGATGCAAAATGGATTTCGTCGAAGATTTTTGATGGAAAATGAATTCCGTCGAAAACGGATGAATAAAATAAAAGCAAAAGAAATTGACTTTATGAAGTTTTTCGACGCAAAATGGATTCCGTCGAAGATTTTTGACGAAAAATGTTTTCCGTCGAAAACGGATTAATAAAATAAATGCAAAAGAAATTGATTTTGTGAAGATTTTTGACGGAAAATGGATTCTGTCGAAGATTTTTTACGGAAAAAGAATTCCGACGAAAATGGATGAATAAAATAAATGCAAAAGAAATTGATTTTGTGAAGTCTTTCGACGGAAAATGGATTTCGTCGAAGATTTTTGACCGAAAATGTATTCCGTCGAAAATGAATGAATTAAATTAGTGCAAAAGAAATTTATTTTGTGAAGTTTTTCAACGGAAAATGAATTCCGTCGAACATGGATTAATAAAATAAATGTAAAAGAAATTGATTTTTTGAAGTTTTTCGACGGAAAATGTATTCCGAAGAAGTTTTTCGACGGAAAATGGATTCCGAAGAAGATTTTTGATGGAAAATGGATTCCGTCGAAAACAGATGAGTAAAATAAATGCAAAAGAAATTGATTTTGGGAAGTTTTTCGACGGAAAATGGATTCCGTCGAAGATTTTTGACGGAAAATGAATTACACGGAAAACGTATGAAAAAAATAAATGCAAAAGAAATTGATTTTGTGAAGTTTTTCGACGGAAAATGGATTCCGTCGAAGATTTTGGACGGAAAATGTATTCCGTCGAAAACGGATGAATAAAATAAATGCAAATGAAATTGATTTTGTGAAGGTTTTCGACGGAAAATGGATTCCGTCGAAGATTTTTGACGGAAAATGAATTCCATCGAAAACGGATGAATAAAATAAATGCAAAAGAAATTGATTTTGTGAAGTTTTTCGACGGAAAATGGATTCTGTCGAAGATTTTTGACGGAAAAAGTATTTCGTCGAAAACGGATGAATAAAATAAATGCAAAAGAAATTGATTTTGTGAAGTTTTTCGACGGAAAACGGATTCCGTCGAAAATGGATGAATAAAATAAATGCAAAAGAAATTGATTTTGTGAAGTTTTTCGACGGAAAATGGATTCCGTCGAAGATTTTTGAAGGAAAATGTATTCCGTCGAAAATGAATGAATTAAATTAATGCAAAAGAAATTTATTTTGTGAAGTGTTTCAACGGAAAATGAATTCCGTCGAACATGGATTAATAAAATAAATGTAAAAGAAATTGATTTTTCGAAGTTTTTGACGGAAAATGGATTCCGTAGAAGATTTTTGATGGAAAATGGATTCCGTCGAAGATTTTTGACGGAAAGTGAATTCCGTCGAAAATGGATGAATAAAATAAATGCAAAAGAAATTGATTTTATGAAGTTTTTCGACGTAAAACGGATTCCTTCGTAAACGGATGAATAAAATAAATTCAAAAGAAATTGATTTTGTGAAGTTTTTCGACAGAAAACATATTCCATCGAAAACAGAAGAATAAAATAAATGCAAAAGAAATTGATTTTGTGCAGTTTTTCGACGGAAAATGGATTCCGTAGAAGATTTTTGACGGAAAATGGATTCCTTCGAAGATTTTTGACGGGAAAACGGATGAATAAAATAAATGCAAAAGAAATTGATTTTGTGAAGTTTTTTGACGGAAAATGGATTCTGTCGAAGATTTTTTACGGAAAATGAATTCCGTCGAAAATGGATAAATAAAATAAATGCAAAAGAAATTGATTTTGTGAAGTTTTTCGACGGAAAATGGATTCCGTCAAAGATATTTGACAGAAAATGTATTCCGTCGAAAATGAATGAATTAAATTAGTGCAAAAGAAATTTATTTTGTGAAGTTTTTCAACGGAAAATGAATTCCGTCGAACATGGATTAATAAAATAAATGTAAAAGAAATTGATTTTTTGATGTTTTTCGACGGAAAATGGATTCCGAAGAAGATTTTTGATGGAAAATGGATTCCGTTGAAAATTTTTGACGGAAAATGAATTCCGTCGAAAATGAATTCCGTCGAAAATGGAATAATAAAATAAATGCAAAAGAAATTGATTTTTTAAAGTTTTTCGACGGAAAATGGATTCCGTAGAAGATTTTTGATGCAAAATGGATTTCGTCGAAGATTTTTGATGGAAAATGAATTCCGTCGAAAACGGATGAATAAAATAAAAGCAAAAGAAATTGACTTTATGAA
This sequence comes from Gastrolobium villosum, assembly GCA_032173675.1. Lineage (NCBI taxonomy): Eukaryota > Viridiplantae > Streptophyta > Magnoliopsida > Fabales > Fabaceae > Gastrolobium > Gastrolobium villosum. Next base: position 33,768 of record JAVKPL010012990.1, on the reverse strand, counting down.
GTTTTTCGACGCAAAATGGATTCCGTCGAAGATTTTTGACGAAAAATGTTTTCCGTCGAAAACGGATTAATAAAATAAATGCAAAAGAAATTGATTTTGTGAAGATTTTTGACGGAAAATGGATTCTGTCGAAGATTTTTTACGGAAAAAGAATTCCGACGAAAATGGATGAATAAAATAAATGCAAAAGAAATTGATTTTGTGAAGTCTTTCGACGGAAAATGGATTTCGTCGAAGATTTTTGACCGAAAATGTATTCCGTCGAAAATGAATGAATTAAATTAGTGCAAAAGAAATTTATTTTGTGAAGTTTTTCAACGGAAAATGAATTCCGTCGAACATGGATTAATAAAATAAATGTAAAAGAAATTGATTTTTTGAAGTTTTTCGACGGAAAATGTATTCCGAAGAAGTTTTTCGACGGAAAATGGATTCCGAAGAAGATTTTTGATAAAAAATGGATTCCGTCGAAAACAGATGAGTAAAATAAATGCAAAAGAAATTGATTTTGGGAAGTTTTTCGACGGAAAATGGATTCCGTCGAAGATTTTTGACGGAAAATGAATTACACGGAAAACGTATGAAAAAAATAAATGCAAAAGAAATTGATTTTGTGAAGTTTTTCGACGGAAAATGGATTCCGTCGAAGATTTTGGACGGAAAATGTATTCCGTCGAAAACGGATGAATAAAATAAATGCAAATGAAATTGATTTTGTGAAGGTTTTCGAAAACGGATGAATTCCATCGAAAACGGATAAAAAATAAATGCAAAAGAAATTGATTTTATGAAGTTTTTCGACGGAAACAGAATTGCGTCGAAAACGGAATAATAAAATAAATGCAAAAGAAATTGATTTTTTGAAGTTTTTCGACGGAAAATAGATTCCGTAGAAGATTTTTGAGGGAAAATGGATTCCGTCGAAAATGGATGGATGAATAAAATAAATGCAAAAGAATTTGAATTTATGAAGTTTTTCGACGCAAAATAGATTTCGTCGAAGATTTTTGACGAAAAATGTTTTCCGTCGAAAACGGATTAATAAGATAAATGCAAAAGAAATTGATTTTGTGAAAAATTTTGACGGAAAATGAATTCCGTCGAAAACGGATGAATAAAATAAATGCAAAAGAAATTGATTTTGCGAAGTTTTTCGACGGAAAATGGATTCCGTCGAAGATTTTGGACAGAAAATGAATTCCGTCGAAAATGGATGAATAAAATAAATGCAAAAGAAATTTATTTTATGAAGTTTTTCGACGAAAAATGGATTCCGTCGAAGATTTTGGACGCAAAATGTATTCCGTCGAAAAAGGATGACTAAAATAAATGCAAAAGAAATTGATTATGAAGTTTTTCGACGGAAAAAGGATTTCGTCGAAAACGGATTAATAAAATAAATGCAAAGAAAATTGATTTTGTGAGTTTTTCGACGCAAAATGGATTCCGTCGAAGATTTTTGACGGAAAATGTATTCTGTCGAAAATGGATGAATAAAATAAATGCATAAGAAATTGATTTTATGAAGTTTTTCGATGAAAAATGGATTCCGTCGAACATTTTTGACGAAAAATGTATTCCGTCGAAAACGGATGAATAAAATAAATGCAAAAGAAATTGATTTTGTGAAGTTTTTCGACGGAAAACAAATTCCGTCGAAAACGGATGAATAAAATAAATGCAAAAGAAATTGTTTTTGTGAAGATTTTCGACGGAAAAAGAATTTCGTCGAAAATGGATGAATAAAATAAATGCAAAAGAAATTGATTTTGTGAAGTTTTTAGACGGAAAATGGATTCCGTCGAAGATTTTTGATGGAAAATGAATTCCGTCGAAAATGGATGAACAAAATAAATATAAAAGAAATTGATTTTATGAAGTTTTTCGACGAAAAATGGATTCCGTTGAAGATTTTTGACGAAAAATGTATTCCGTCGAAAACGGATGAATAAAATAAATGCAAAAGAAATTGATTTTGTGAAGATTTTGGACGGAAAATGAATTCCGTCGAAAATGGATGAATAAAATAAATGCAAAAGAAATTGATTTTATGAAGATTTTCGATGGAAAATGAATTCCGTCGAAGATTTCTGACTAAAAATTTATTTCGTCGAAAATGGATGAATAAAATAATAGCAAAAGAAATTGATTTTGTGAAGTTTTTTGATGGAAAAAGAATTTCGTCGAAAACGGATTAATAAAATAAATGCAAAAGAAATTGATTTTGTGAAGTTTTTCGACGGAAAAAGGATTCCGTCGAAGATTTTGGACGGAGAATGAATTTCGTCAAAAACGGATGAATAAAATAAATGCAAAAGAAATTGATTTTATGATGTTTTTCGATGGAAAATGGATTCCGTCGAAGATTTTTGACGAAAAAAAGTTTTCCGTCGAAAACGGATGACTAAAATAAATACAAAAGAAATTGATTTTGTGTAGTTTTTCGACGGAAAAAGAATTGCGTCGAAAACAGATTAATAAAATAAATACAAAGGAAATTGATTTTGAAAGTTTTTCGACGGAAAATGGATTCCATCGAAAAATTTTGACGGAAAATGAATTCCATCGAAAACGGATGAATAAAATAAATGCAAAAGAAATGGATTTTGTGAAGTTTTTCGACGCAAAATGGATTCCGTCGAAGATTTTTGACGAAAAATGTTTTCCGTCGAAAATGAATGAATTAAATTAATGCAAAAGAAATTTATTTTGTGAAGTGTTTAAACGGAAAACGAATTCCGTCGATCATGGATTAATAAAATAAATGTAAAAGAAATTGATTTTTGAAGTTTTTCGACGGAAAATGGATTCCGTAGAAGATTTTTAATGGAAAATGGATTCCGTCGAAGATTTTTGACGGAAAATGAATTCCGTCGAAAATGGATGAATAAAATAAATGCAAAAGAAATTGATTTTATGAAGTTTTTCGACGTAAAACGGATTCCTTCGAAAACGGATGAATAAAATAAATTCAAAAGAAATTGATTTTGTGAAGTTTTTCGACGGAAAATGGATTCCATCGAAGATTTTTGACGGAAAATGAATTCCGTCGAAAACGGATGAATAAAATAAATGCAAAAGAAATTGATTTTGGGAAGTTTTTCGACGGAAAATGGATTCCGTCGAAGATTTTTGACGGAAAATGGATTCCGTCGAAGATTTTTGACGGAAAATGAATTCCGTTGAAAATGGATGAATAAAATAAATGCAAAAGAAATTGATTTTATGAAGTATTTCGACAGAAAACAAATTCCGACGAAAACGGATGAATAAAGTGAATGCAAAACAAATTGATTTTGTGCAGTTTTTCGACGGAAAATGGATTCCATCGAAGATTTTTGACGGAAAATGAATTCCGTCGAAAACGGATGAATAAAATAAATACAAAAGAAATTGATTTTGGGAAGTTTTTCGACGGAAAATGGATTCCGTCGAAGATTTTTGACGGAAAATGAATTCCACCGAAAAAGGATGAATAAAATAAATGCAAAAGAAATTGATTTTGTGAAGTTTTTCGACGGAAAATGGATTCCGTCGAAGATTTTTGACGGAAAATGAATTCCGTCGAAAATGGATGAATAAAATAAATGCAAAAGAAATTGATTTTATGAAGTTTTCGACAGAAAAAGAATTTCGTCGAAATCGGAATAATAAAATAAATGCAAAAGAAATTGATTTTTTGAAGTTTTTCGACGGAAAATGGATTCCGTAGAAGATTTTTGATGGAAAATGGATTCCGTCGAAGATTTTTGACGGAAAATGAATTCCGTCGAAAACGGATGAATAAAATAAATGCAAAAGAAATTGACTTTATGAAGTTTTTCGACGCAAAATAGATTTCGTCGAAGATTTTTGACGAAAAATGTTTTCCGTCGAAAACGGATTAATAAGATAAATGCAAAAGAAATTGATTTTGTGAAAATTTTTGACCAAAAATGAATTCCGTCGAAAACGGATGAATAAAATAAATGCAAAAGAAATTGATTTTGCGAAGTTTCTCGACGGAAAATGGATTCCGTCGAAGATTTTTGACAGAAAATGAATTCCGTCGAAAATGGATGAATAAAATAAATGCAAAAGAAATGGATTTTATGAAGTTTTTCGTCGAAAAATGGATTCCGTCGAAGATTTTTGACGGAAAATGTATTCCGTCAAAAACGGATGAATAAAATAAATGCAAAAGAAATTGATTTTGCGAAGTTTTTCGACGGAAAATGGATTCCGTCGAAGATTTTTGACAGAAAATGAATTTCGTCCAAAATGAATGAATTAAATTAGTGCAAAAGAAATTTATTTTGTGAAGTTTTTCAACGGAAAACGAATTCCGTCGAACATGGATTAATAAAATAAAAGTAAAAGAAATTGATTTTTTGAAGTTTTTCGACGGAAAATGGATTCCGAAGAAGATTTTTTTATGGAAAATGGATTCCGTCGAAGATTTTTGACGGAAAATGAATTCCGTCGAAAACGGAGGAATAAAATAAATGCAAAAGAAATTGATTTTGGGAAGTTTTTCGACGGAAAATGGATTCCGTCGAAGATTTTTGACGGATAATGAATTCCACCGAAAAAGGATGAATAAAATAAATGCAAAAGAAATTGATTTTGTGAAGTTTTTCGACGGAAAATGGATTCCGTCGAAGATTTTTGACGAAAAATGTATTCCGTCGAAAACGGATGACTAAAATAAATGCAAAAGAAATTGATTTTATGAAGTTTTCGACAGAAAAAGAATTTCGTCGAAAACGGAATAATAAAATAAATGCAAAAGAAATTGATTTTTTGAAGTTTTTCGACGGAAAATGGATTCCGTAGAAGATTTTTGAGGGAAAATGGATTCCGTCGAAGATTTTTGACGGAAAATGAATTCCGTCGAAAACGGATGAATAAAATAAATGCCAAAGAATTTGAATTTATGAAGTTTTTCGACGCAAAATAGATTTCGTCGAAGATTTTTGACGAAAAATGTTTTCCGTCGAAAACGGATTAATAAAATAAATGCAAAAGAAATTGATTTTGTGAAGATTTTTGACGGAAAATGAATTCCTTCGAAAACGGATGAATAAAATAAATGCAAAAGAAATTGATTTTGCGAAGTTTTTCGACGGAAAATGGATTCCGTCGAAGATTTTGGACAGAAAATGAATTCCGTCGAAAACGGATGAATAAAATAAATGCAAAAGAAATTGATTTTATGAAGTTTTTCGATGAAAAATGGATTCCGTCGAACATTTTTGACGAAAAATGTATTCCGTCGAAAATGGATGAATAAAATAAATGCAAAAGAAATTGATTTTGTGAAGATTTTCGACGGAAAAAGAATTTCGTCGAAAATGGATTAATAAAATAAATGCAAAAGAAATTGATTTTGTGAAGTTTTTAGACGGAAAATGGATTCCGTCGAAGATTTTTGATGGAAAATGAATTCCGTCGAAAATGGATGAATAAAATAAATGCAAAAGAAATTGATTTTAAGAAGTTTTTCGACGAAAAATGGATTCCGTTGAAGATTTTTGACGAAAAATGTATTCCGTCGAAAACGGATGAATAAAATAAATGCAAAAGAAATTGATTTTGTGAAGATTTTGGATGGAAAATGAATTCCGTCGAAAATGGATGAATAAAATAAATGCAAAAGAAATTGATTTTATGAAGATTTTCGATGGAAAATGAATTCCGTCGAAGATTTCTGACTAAAAATTTATTTCGTCGAAAATGGATGAATAAAATAATAGCAAAAGAAATTGATTTTGTGAAGTTTTTCGATGGAAAAAGAATTTCGTCGAAAACGGATTAATAAAATAAATGCAAAAGAAATTGATTTTGTGAAGTTTTTCGACGGAAAAAGGATTCCGTCGAAGATTTTGGACGGAGAATGAATTTCGTCAAAAACGGATGAATAAAATAAATGCAAAAGAAATTGATTTTGTGATGTTTTTCGACGGAAAATGGATTCCGTCGAAGATTTTTGACGGAAAATGAATTCCGTCGAAAACGGATGACTAAAATAAATACAAAAGAAATTGATTTTGTGAAGTTTTTCGACGGAAAAAGAATTGCTTCGAAAACAGATTAATAAAATAAATACAAAGGAAATTGATTTTGAAAGTTTTTCGACGGAAAATGGATTCCATCGAAAAATTTTGACGGAAAATGAATTCCATCGAAAACGGATGAATAAAATAAATGCAAAAGAAATTGATTTTGTGAAGTTTTTCGACGCAAAATGGATTCCGTCGAAGATTTTTGACGAAAAATGTTTTCCGTCGAAAATGAATGAATTAAATTAATGCAAAAGAAATTTATTTTGTGAAGTGTTTAAACGGAAAACGAATTCCGTCGATCATGGATTAATAAAATAAATGTAAAAGAAATTGATTTTTGAAGTTTTTCGACGGAAAATGGATTCCGTAGAAGATTTTTGACGGAAAATGAATTCCGTCGAAAATGGATGAATAAAATAAATGCAAAAGAAATTGATTTTATGAAGTTTTCGACAGAAAAGAATTTCGTCGAAAACGGAATAATAAAATAAATGCAAAAGAAATTGATTTTTTGAAGTTTTTCGACGGAAAATGGATTCCGTAGAAGATTTTTGAGGGAAAATGGATTCCGTCGAAGATTTTTGACGGAAAATGAATTCCGTCGAAAACGGATGAATAAAATAAATGCAAAAGAAATTGACTTTATGAAGTTTTTCGACGCAAAATAGATTTCGTCGAAGATTTTTGACGAAAAATGTTTTCCGTCGAAAACGAATTAATAAGATAAATGCAAAAGAAATTGATTTTGTGAAAATTTTTGACCAAAAATGAATTCCGTCGAAAATGGATGAATAAAATAAATGCAAAAGAAATTGATTTTGTGAAGTTTTTCGACGGAAAATGGATTCCGTCGAAGATTTTTGACAGAAAATGAATTTCGTCCAAAATGAATGAATTAAATTAGTGCAAAAGAAATTTATTTTGTGAAGTTTTTCAACGGAAAATGAATTCCGTCGAACATGGATTAATAAAATAAAAGTAAAAGAAATTGATTTTTTGAAGTTTTTCGACGGAAAATGGATTCCGAAGAAGATTTTTGACGGAAAATGAATTCCGTCGAAAATGGATGAATAAAATAAATGCAAAAGAAATTGATTTTATGAAGTTTTCGACAGAAAAAGAATTTCGTCGAAATCGGAATAATAAAATAAATGCAAAAGAAATTGATTTTTTGAAGTTTTTCGACGGAAAATGGATTCCGTAGAAGATTTTTGAGGGAAAATGGATTCCGTCGAAGATTTTTGACGGAAAATGAATTCCGTCGAAAACGGATGAATAAAATAAATGCAAAAGAAATTGATTTTGCGAAGTTTTTCGACGGAAAATGGATTCCGTCGAAGATTTTTGACGGGAAAATGTATTCCGTCAAAAACGGATGAATAAAATAAATGCAAAAGAAATTGATTTTGCGAAGTTTTTCGACGGAAAATGGATTCCGTCGAAGATTTTTGACAGAAAATGAATTCCGTCGAAAATGGATGAATAAAATAAATGCAAAAGAAATTGATTTTGTGAAGTTTTTCGACGGAAAATGGATTCCGTCGAAGATTTTTGACAGAAAATGTATTTCGTCCAAAATGAATGAATTAAATTAGTGCAAAATAAATTTATTTTGTGAAGTTTTTCAACGGAAAATGAATTCCGTCGTACATGGATTAATAAAATAAAAGTAAAAGAAATTGATTTTTTGAAGTTTTTGGACGGAAAATAGATTCCGAAGAAGATTTTTTATGGAAAATGGATTCCGTCGAAGATTTTTGACGGAAAATGAATTCCACCGAAAAAGGATGAATAAAATAAATGCAAAAGAAATTGATTTTGTGAAGTTTTTCGACGGAAAATGGATTCCGTCGAAGATTTTTGACGGAAAATGAATTCCGTCGAAAATGGATGAATAAAATAAATGCAAAAGAAATTGATTTTATGAAGTTTTCGACAGAAAAAGAATTTCGTCGAAAACGGAATAATAAAATAAATGCAAAAGAAATTGATTTTTTGAAGTTTTTCGACGGAAAATGGATTCCGTAGAAGATTTTTGAGGGAAAATGGATTTCGTCGAAGATTTTTGACGGAAAATGAATTCCGTCGAAAACGGATTAATAAGATAAATGCAAAAGAAATTGATTTTGTGAAATTTTTTGACGGAAAATGAATTCCGTCGAAAACGGATGAATAAAATAAATGCAAAAGAAATTGATTTTGCGAAGTTTTTCGACGGAAAATGGATTCCGTCGAAGATTTTTGACAGAAAATGAATTCCGTCGAAAATGGATGAATAAAATAAATGCAAAAGAAATTGATTTTATGAAGTTTTTCGACGAATAATGGATTCCGTCGAAGATTTTTGACGAAAAATGTATTCCGTCGAAAACGGATGACTAAAATAAATGCAAAAGAAATTGATTGTGAAGTTTTTCGACGGAAAAAGGATTTCGTCGAAAACGGATTAATAAAATAAATGCAAAGAAAATTGATTTTGTGAGTTTTTCAACGCAAAATGGATTCCGTCGAAGATTTTTGATGGAAAATGTATTCTGTCGAAAATGGATGAATAAAATAAATGCATAAGAAATTGATTTTATGAAGTTTTTCGATGAAAAATGGATTTCGTCGAACATTTTTGATGAAAAATGTATTCCGTCGAAAACGGATGAATAAAATAAATGCAAAAGAAATTGATTTTGTGAAGTTTTTCGACGGAAAACAAATTCCGTCGAAAACGGATGAATAAAATAAATGCAAAAGAAATTGTTTTTGTGAAGATTTTCGACAGAAAAAGAATTTCGTCGAAAATGGAATAATAAAATAAATGCAAAAGAAATTGATTTTGTGAAGTTTTTAGACGGAAAATGGATTCCGTCGAAGATTTTTGATGGAAAATGAATTCCGTCGAAAATGGATGAATAAAATAAATGCAAAAGAAATTGATTTTATGAAGTTTTTCGACCAAAAATGGATTCCGTTGAAGATTTTTGACGAAAAATGTATTCCGTCGAAAACGGATGAATAAAATAAATGCAAAAGAAATTGATTTTGTGAAGATTTTGGACGGAAAATGAATTCCGTCGAAGATTTTTGACTAAAAATGTATTCCGTCGAAAATGGATGAATAAAATAAAAGCAAAAGAAATTGATTTTGTGAAGTTTTTCGATGGAAAAAGAATTTCATCGAAAACAGATTAATAAAATAAATGCAAAAGAAATTGATTTTGTGAAGTTTTTCGACGGAAAAAGGATTCCGTCGAAGATTTTGGACGGAGAATGAATTCCGTCGAAAATGGATGAATAAAATATATGCAAAAGAAATTATTTTATGAAGTTTTTCGACGAAAAATGGATTCCGTGGAAGATTTTTGACGAAAAAAGTATTCCGTCGAAAACGGATGACTAAAATAAATACAAAAGAAATTGATTTTGTGTAGTTTTTCGTCGGAAAAAGAATTTCGTCGAAAACAGATTAATAAAATAAATACCAAGGAAATTGATTTTGTAAGTTTTTCGACGGAAAATGGATTCCGTCGAAAATTTTTGACGGAAAATGAATTCCATCGAAAACGGATGAATAAAATAAATGTAAAAGAAATTGATTTTGTGAAGTTTTTCGACGCAAAATGGATTCCGTCGAAGATTTTTGACGAAAAATGTTTTCCGTCGAAAATGAATGAATTAAATTAATGCAAAAGAAATTTATTTTGTGAAGTGTTTCCACGGAAAATGAATTCCGTCGAACATGGCTTAATAAAATAAATGTAAAAGAAATTGATTTTTGAATTTTTTCGACGGAAAATGGATTCCGTAGAAGATTTTTGATGGAAAATTGATTCCGTCGAAGATTTTTGACGGAAAATGAATTCCGTCGAAAATGGATGAATAAATTAAATGCAAAAGAAATTGATTTTATGAAGTTTTTCGACGTAAAACGGATTCCTTCGAAAACGGATGAATAAAATAAATTCAAAAGAAATTGATTTTGTGAAGTTTTTCGACAGAAAACAAATTCCGACGAAAACAGATGAATAAAGTAAATGCAAAAGAAATTGATTTTGTGCAGTTTTTCGACGGAAAATGGATTCCATCGAAGATTTTTGACGGAAAATGAATTCCATCAAAAACGGATGAATAAAATAAATGCAAAAGAAATTGATTTTGGGAAGTTTTTCGACGGAAAATGGATTCCATCGAAGATTTTTGACGGAAAATGAATTCCAACGAAAAAGGATGAATAAAATAAATGCAAAAGAAATTGATTTTGTGAAGTTTTTCGACGGAAAATGGATTCCGTCGAAGATTTTTGACGGAATATGAATTCCGTCGAAAATGGATGAATAAAATAAATGCAAAAGAAATTGATTTTGTGAAGTTTTTCGACAGAAAAAGAATTTCGTCGAAAACGGAACAATAAAATTAATGCAAAAGAAATGATTTTTTGAAGTTTTTCGACGGAAAATGGATTCCGTAGAAGATTTTTGAGGGAAAATGGATTCCGTCGAAGATTTTTGATGGAAAATGAATTCCGTCGAAAACGGATGAATAAAGTAAATGCAAAAGAAATTGACTTTATGAAGTTTTTCGACGCAAAATAGATTTCGTCGAAGATTTTTGACGAAAAATGTTTTCCGTCGAAAACGGATTAATAAGATAAATGCAAAAGAAATTGATTTTGTGAAAATTTTTGACGGAAGATGAATTCCGTCGAAAACGGATGAATAAAATAAATGCAAAAGAAATTGATTTTGCGAAGTTTTTCGACGGAAAATGGATTCCGTAGAAGATTTTTGACAGAAAATGAATTCCGTCGAAAATGGATGAATAAAATAAATGCATAAGAAATTGATTTTGTGAAGTTTTTCGACGGAAAATGGATTTCGTCGAAGATTTTTGACGGAAAATGAATTCCGTCGAAAATGGATGAATAAAATAAATGCAAATGAAATTGATTTTGTGAAGTTTTTCGACGGAAAACAAATTCCGTCGAAAACGGATGAATAAAATAAATGCAAGAGAAATTGTTTTTGTGAAGATTTTCGACAGAAAAAGAATTTCGTCGAAAATGGATTAATAAAATAAATGCAAAAGAAATTGATTTTGTGAAGATTTTAGACGGAAAATGGATTCCGTCGAAGATTTTTGATGGAAAATGAATTCCGTCGAAAATGGATGAATAAAATAAATGCAAAAGAAATTGATTTTATGAAGTTTTTCGACCAAAAATGGATTCCGTTGAAGATTTTTGACGAAAAATGTATTCCGTCGAAAACGGATGAATAAAATAAATGCAAAAGAAATTGATTTTGTGAAGATTTTGGACGGAAAATGAATTCCGTCGAAAATGGATGAATAAAATAAATGCAAAAGAAATAGATTTTATGAAGATTTTCGATGGAAAATGAATTTCGTCGAAGATTTTTGACTAAAAATGTATTCCGTCGAAAATGGATGAATAAAATAAATGCAAAAGAAATTGATTTTGTGAAGTTTTTCGACGCAAAATGGATTCCGTCGAAGATTTTTGACGAAAAATGTTTTCCGTCGAAAATGAATGAATTAAATTAATGCAAAAGAAATTTATTTTGTGGAGTGTTTCAACGGAAAATGAATTCCGTCGAACATGGATTAATAAAATAAATGTAAAAGAAATTGATTTTTGAAGTTTTTCGACGGAAAATGGATTCCGTAGAAGATTTTTGATGGAAAATGAATTCCGTCGAAAATGGATGAATAAAATAAATGCAAAAGAAATTGATTTTGGGAAGTTTTCGACAGAAAAAGAATTTCGTCGAAAACGGAACAATAAAATTAATGCAAAAGAAATGATTTTTTGAAGTTTTTCGACGGAAAATGGATTCCGTAGAAGATTTTTGATTGAAAATGGATTCCGTCGAAAATTTTTGACGGAAAATGAATTCCGTCGAAAATGGATTAATAAAATAAATGCAAAAGAAATTGATTTTATGAAGTTTTTCGACCAAAAATGGATTCCGGTGAAGATTTTTGACGAAAAATGTATTCCGTCGAAAACGGATGAATAAAATAAATGCAAAAGAAATTGATTTTGTGAAGTTTTTTGACGAAAAACGGATTCCGTCGAAAATGGATGAATAAAATAAATGCAAAAGAAATTGTTTTTGTGAAGATTTTCGACAGAAAAAGAATTTCGTCGAAAATGGATTAATAAAATAAATGCAAAAGAAATTGATTTTGTGAAGTTTTTAGACGGAAAATGGATTCCGTCGAAGATTTTTTATGGAAAATGAATTCCGTCGAAAATGGATGAATAAAATAAATGCAAAAGAAATTGATTTTATGAAGTTTTTCGACCAAAAATGCATTCCGTTGAAGATTTTTGACGAAAAATGTATTCCGTCGAAAACGGATGAATAAAATAAATGCAAAAGAAATTGATTTTGTGAAGATTTTGGACGGAAAATGAATTCCGTCGAAAATGGATGAATAAAATAAATGCAAAAGAAATTGATTTTATGAAGATTTTTGACGGAAAATGGATTCCGTCGAAGATTTTTGACGGAAAATGGATTCCGTCGAAGATTTTTGACGAAAAATGTATTCCGTCGAAAATGAATGAATTAAATTAATGCAAAAGAAATTTATTTTGTGAAGTGTTTCAACGGAAAATGAATTCCGTCAAACATGGATTAATAAAATAAATGTAAAAGAAATTGATTTTTGAAGTTTTTCGACGGAAAATGGATTCCGTAGAAGATTTTTGATGGAAAATGGATTCCGTCGAAGATTTTTGACGGAAAATGAATTCCGTCGAAAATGGATGAATAAAATAAATGCAAAAGAAATTGATTTTATGAAGTTTTTCAACGTAAAATGGATTCCTTCGAAAACGGATGAATAAAATAAATTCAAAAGAAATTGATTTTGTGAAGTTTTTCGACAGAAAACAAATTCCGACGAAAACAGATGAATAAAGTAAATGCAAAAGAAATTGATTTTGTGCAGTTTTTCGACGGAAAATGGATTCCATCGAAGATTTTTGACGGAAAATGAATTCCATCGAAAATGGATGAATAAAATAAATGCAAAAGAAATTGATTTTGGGAAGTTTTTCGACAAAAAAAGAATTTCGTCGAAAACGGAACAATAAAATTAATGCAAAAGAAATTGATTTTGTGCAGTTTTTCGACGGAAAATGGATTCCGTCGAAGATTTTTGACAGAAAATGTATTTCGTCCAAAATGAATGAATTAAATTAGTGCAAAAGAAATTTATTTTGTGAAGTTTTTCAACGGAAAATGAATTCCGTCGAACATGGATTAATAAAATAAAATTAAAAGAAATTGATTTTTTGAAGTTTTTCGACGGAAAATGGATTCCGAAGAAGATTTTTGATGGAAAATGGATTCCGTCGAATATTTTTGACGGAAAATGAATTCCTTCGAAAACGGATGAATAAAATAAATGCAAAAGAAATTGATTTTGTGAAGTTTTTCGACGGAAAATGGATTCCGTCGAAGATTTTTTACGGAAAATGAATTCCACCGAAAAAGGATGAATAAAATAAATGCAAAAGAAATTGATTTTGTGAAGTTTTTCGACGGAAAATGGATTCCGTCGAAGATTTTTGACGGAATATGAATTCCGTCGAAAATGGATGAATAAAATAAATGCAAAAGAAATTGATTTTGTGAATTTTTCGACAGAAAAAGAATTTCGTCGAAAACGGAACAATAAAATAAATGCAAAAGAAATGATTTTTTGAAGTTTTTCGACGGAAAATGGATTCCGTAGAAGATTTTTGATGGAAAATGGATTCCGTCGAAGATTTTTGACGGAAAATGAATTCCGTCGAAAATGGATGAATAAAATAAATGCAAAAGAAATTGATTTTATGAAGTTTTTCGACGTAAAACAGATTCCTTCGAAAACGGATGAATAAAATAAATTCAAAAGAAATTGATTTTGTGAAGTTTTCGACAGAAAAAGAATTTCGTCGAAAACGGAATAATAAAATAAATGCAAAAGAAATTGATTTTTTGAAGTTTTTCGACGGAAAATGGATTCCGTAGAAGATTTTTGACGGAAAATGGATTCCGTCGAAGATTTTTGACGGAAAATGTATTCCGTCGAAAACGGATGACTAAAATAAATGCAAAAGAAATTGATTTTATGAAGTTTTCGACAGAAAAAGAATTTCGTCGAAAACGGAATAATAAAATAAATGCAAAAGAAATGGATTTTTTGAAGTTTTTCGACGGAAAATGGATTCCGTAGAAGATTTTTGAGGGAAAATGGATTCCGTCGAAGATTTTTGACGAAAATGAATTCCGTCGAAAACGGATGAATAAAATAAATGCAAAAGAATTTGAATTTATGAAGTTTTTCGACGCAAAATAGATTTCGTCGAAGATTTTTGACGAAAAATGTTTTCCGTCGAAAACGGATTAATAAGATAAATGCAAAAGAAATTGATTTTGTGAAAAATTTTGACGGAAAATGAATTCCGTCGAAAACGGAAGAATAAAATAAATGCAAAAGAAATTGATTTTGCGAAGTTTTTCGACGGAAAATGGATTCCGTCGAAGATTTTGGACAGAAAATGAATTCCGTCGAAAATGGATGAATAAAATAAATGTAAAAGAAATTGATTTTATGAAGTTTTTCGATGGAAAATGGATTCCGTCGAATATTTTTGACGAAAAATGTATTCCGTCGAAAACGGATGACTAAAATAAATGCAAAAGAAATTGATTGTGAAGTTTTTCGACGGAAAAAGGATTTCGTCGAAAACGGATTAATAAAATAAATGCAAAAGAAATTTATTTTGTGAAGTTTTTCGACGGAAAATGGATTCCGTCGAAGATTTTTGACGGAAAATGAATTCCGTCGAAAATGGATGAATAAAATAAATGCAAAAGAAATTGATTTTATGAAGTTTTTTGACGTAAAACGGATTCCTTCGAAAACGGATGAATAAAATAAATTCAAAAGAAATTGATTTTGTGAAGTTTTTCGACAGAAAACAAATTTCGACGAAAACAGATGAATAAAGTGAATGCAAAAGAAATTGATTTTGTGCAGTTTTTCGACGGAAAATGGATTCCATCGAAGATTTTTGACGGAAAATGTATTCCGTCGAAAACGGATGAATAAAATAAATGCAAAAGAAATTGATTTTGTGAAGTTTTTCGACGGAAAACAAATTCCGTCGAAAACGGATGAATAAAATAAATGCAAAAGAAATTGATTTTGGGAAGTTTTTCGACGGAAAATGGATTCCATCGAAGATTTTTGACGGAAAATGAATTCCACCGAAAAAGGATGAATAAAATAAATGCAAAAGAAATTGATTTTGTGAAGTTTTTCGACGGAAAATGGATTCCGTCGAAGATTTTTTACGGAAAATGTATTCCGTCGAAAATGGATGAATAAAATAAATGCAAAAGAAATTGATTTTGTGAAGTTTTTCGACGGAAAATGGATTCCGTCGAAGATTTTTGACAGAAAATGTATTTCGTCCAAAATGAATGAATTAAATTAGTGCAAAAGGGATTTATTTTGTGAAGTTTTTCAACGGAAAATGAATTCCGTCGAACATGGATTAATAAAATAAAAGTAAAAGAAATTTATTTTTTGAAGTTTTTCGACGGAAAATAGATTCCGAAGAAGATTTTTTATGGAAAATGGATTCCGTCGAAGATTTTTGACGGAAAATGAATTCCGTCGAAAACGGATGAATAAAATAAATGCAAAAGAAATTGATTTTGGGAAGTTTTTCGACGGAAAATGGATTCCGTCGAAGATTTTTGACGGAAAATGAATTCCACCGAAAAAGGATGAATAAAATAAATGCAAAAGAAATTGATTTTGTGAAGTTTTTCGACGGAAAATGGATTCCGTCGAAGATTTTGGACAGAAAATGAATTCCGTCGAAAATGGATGAATAAAATAAATGCAAAAGAAATTGATTTTATGAAGTTTTTCGATGAAAAATGGATTCCGTCGAACATTTTTGACGAAAAATGTATTCCGTCGAAAACGGATGAATAAAATAAATGCAAAAGAAATTGATTTTGTGAAGATTTTCGACGGAAAAAGAATTTCGTCGAAAATGGATTAATAAAATAAATGCAAAAGAAATTGATTTTGTGAAGTTTTGAGACGGAAAATGGATTCCGTCGAAGATTTTTGATGGAAAATGAATTCCGTCGAAAATGGATGAATAAAATAAATGCAAAAGAAATTGATTTTATGAAGTTTTTCGACGAAAAATGGATTCCGTTGAAGATTTTTGACGAAAAATGTATTCCGTCGAAAACGGATGAATAAAATAAATGCAAAAGAAATTGATTTTGTGAAGATTTTGGACGGAAAATGAATTCCGTCGAAAATGGATGAATAAAATAAATGCAAAAGAAATTGATTTTATGAAGATTTTCGATGGAAAATGAATTCCGTCGAAGATTTCTGACTAAAAATGTATTCCGTCGAAAATGGATGAATAAAATAATAGCAAAAGAAATTGATTTTGTGAAGTTTTTCGATGGAAAAAGAATTTCGTCGAAAACGGATTAATAAAATAAATGCAAAAGAAATTGATTTTGTGAAGTTTTTCGACGGAAAAAGGATTCCGTCGAAGATTTTGGACGGAGAATGAATTTCGTAAAAAACGGATGAATAAAATAAATGCAAAAGAAATTGATTTTGTGATGTTTTTCGACGGAAAATGGATTCCGTCGAAGATTTTTGACGAAAAAAAGTATTCCGTCGAAAACGGATGACTAAAATAAATACAAAAGAAATTGATTTTGTATAGTTTTTCGACGGAAAAAGAATTGCGTCGAAAACAGATTAATAAAATAAATACAAAGGAGATTGATTTTGAAAGTTTTTCGATGGAAAATGGATTCCATCGAAAAATTTTGACGGAAAATGAATTCCATCGAAAACGGATGAATAAAATAAATGCAAAAGAAATTGATTTTGTGAAGTTTTTCGACGCAAAATGGATTTCGTCGAAGATTTTTGACGAAAAATGTTTTCCGTCGAAAATGAATGAATTAAATTAATGCAAAAGAAATTTATTTTGTGAAGTGTTTCAACGGAAAATGAATTCCGTCGAACATGGATTAATAAAATAAATGTAAAAGAAATTGATTTTTGAAGTTTTTCGACGGAAAATGGATTCCGTAAAAGATTTTTAATGGAAAATGGATTCCGTCGAAGATTTTTGACGGAAAATGAATTCCGTCGAAAATGGATGAATAAAATAAATGCAAAAGAAATTGATTTTATGAAGTTTTTCGACGTAAAACGGATTCCTTCGAAAACGGATGAATAAAATAAATTCAAAAGAAATTGATTTTGTGAAGTTTTTCGACAGAAAACAAATTTCGACGAAAACAGATGAATAAAGTGAATGCAAAAGAAATTGATTTTGTGCAGTTTTTCGACGGAAAATGGATTCCATCGAAGATTTTTGACGGAAAATGTATTCCGTCGAAAACGGATGAATAAAATAAATGCAAAAGAAATTGATTTTGTGAAGTTTTTCGACGGAAAACAAATTCCGTCGAAAACGGATGAATAAAATAAATGCAAAAGAAATTGATTTTGGGAAGTTTTTCGACGGAAAATGGATTCCATCGAAGATTTTTGACGGAAAATGAATTCCACCGAAAAAGGATGAATAAAATAAATGCAAAAGAAATTGATTTTGTGAAGTTTTTCGACGGAAAATGGATTCCGTCGAAGATTTTTTACGGAAAATGTATTCCGTCGAAAATGGATGAATAAAATAAATGCAAAAGAAATTGATTTTGTGAAGTTTTTCGACGGAAAATGGATTCCGTCGAAGATTTTTGACAGAAAATGTATTTCGTCCAAAATGAATGAATTAAATTAGTGCAAAAGGGATTTATTTTGTGAAGTTTTTCAACGGAAAATGAATTCCGTCGAACATGGATTAATAAAATAAAAGTAAAAGAAATTTATTTTTTGAAGTTTTTCGACGGAAAATAGATTCCGAAGAAGATTTTTTATGGAAAATGGATTCCGTCGAAGATTTTTGACGGAAAATGAATTCCGTCGAAAACGGATGAATAAAATAAATGCAAAAGAAATTGATTTTGGGAAGTTTTTCGACGGAAAATGGATTCCGTCGAAGATTTTTGACGGAAAATGAATTCCACCGAAAAAGGATGAATAAAATAAATGCAAAAGAAATTGATTTTGTGAAGTTTTTCGACGGAAAATGGATTCCGTCGAAGATTTTGGACAGAAAATGAATTCCGTCGAAAATGGATGAATAAAATAAATGCAAAAGAAATTGATTTTGTGAAGTTTTTCGATGAAAAATGGATTCCGTCGAACATTTTTGACGAAAAATGTATTCCGTCGAAAACGGATGAATAAAATAAATGCAAAAGAAATTGATTTTGTGAAGATTTTCGACGGAAAAAGAATTTCGTCGAAAATGGATTAATAAAATAAATGCAAAAGAAATTGATTTTGTGAAGTTTTGAGACGGAAAATGGATTCCGTCGAAGATTTTTGATGGAAAATGAATTCCGTCGAAAATGGATGAATAAAATAAATATAAAAGAAATTGATTTTAAGAAGTTTTTCGACGAAAAATGGATTCCGTTGAAGATTTTTGACGAAAAATGTATTCCGTCGAAAACGGATGAATAAAATAAATGCAAAAGAAATTGATTTTGTGAAGATTTTGGACGGAAAATGAATTCCGTCGAAAATGGATGAATAAAATAAATGCAAAAGAAATTGATTTTATGAAGATTTTCGATGGAAAATGAATTCCGTCGAAGATTTCTGACTAAAAATGTATTCCGTCGAAAATGGATGAATAAAATAATAGCAAAAGAAATTGATTTTGTGAAGTTTTTCGATGGAAAAAGAATTTCGTCGAAAACGGATTAATAAAATAAATGCAAAAGAAATTGATTTTGTGAAGTTTTTCGACGGAAAAAGGATTCCGTCGAAGATTTTGGACGGAGAATGAATTTCGTCAAAAACGGATGAATAAAATAAATGCAAAAGAAATTGATTTTGTGATGTTTTTCGACGGAAAATGGATTCCGTCGAAGATTTTTGACGAAAAAAAGTATTCCGTCGAAAACGGATGACTAAAATAAATACAAAAGAAATTGATTTTGTGTAGTTTTTCGACGGAAAAAGAATTGCGTCGAAAACAGATTAATAAAATAAATACAAAGGAGATTGATTTTGAAAGTTTTTCGACGGAAAATGGATTCCATCGAAAAATTTTGACGGAAAATGAATTCCATCGAAAACGGATGAATAAAATAAATGCAAAAGAAATTGATTTTGTGAAGTTTTTCGACGCAAAATGGATTCCGTCGAAGATTTTTGACGAAAAATGTTTTCCGTCGAAAATGAATGAATTAAATTAATGCAAAAGAAATTTATTTTGTGAAGTGTTTCAACGGAAAACGAATTCCGTCGATCATGGATTAATAAAATAAATGTAAAAGAAATTGATTTTTGAAGTTTTTCGACGGAAAATGGATTCCGTAGAAGATTTTTAATGGAAAATGGATTCCGTCGAAGATTTTTGACGGAAAATGAATTCCGTCGAAAATGGATGAATAAAATAAATGCAAAAGAAATTGATTTTATGAAGTTTTTCGACGTAAAACGGATTCCTTCGAAAACGGATGAATAAAATAAATTCAAAAGAAATTGATTTTGTGAAGTTTTTCGACAGAAAACAAATTTCGACGAAAACAGATGAATAAAGTGAATGCAAAAGAAATTGATTTTGTGCAGTTTTTCGACGGAAAATGGATTCCATCGAAGATTTTTGACGGAAAATGTATTCCGTCGAAAACGGATGAATAAAATAAATGCAAAAGAAATTGATTTTGTGAAGTTTTTCGACGGAAAACAAATTCCGTCGAAAACGGATGAATAAAATAAATGCAAAAGAAATTGATTTTGGGAAGTTTTTCGACGGAAAATGGATTCCATCGAAGATTTTTGACGGAAAATGAATTCCACCGAAAAAGGATGAATAAAATAAATGCAAAAGAAATTGATTTTGTGAAGTTTTTCGACGGAAAATGGATTCCGTCGAAGATTTTTGACAGAAAATGTATTTCGTCCAAAATGAATGAATTAAATTAGTGCAAAAGGGATTTATTTTGTGAAGTTTTTCAACGGAAAATGAATTTCGTCGAACATGGATTAATAAAATAAAAGTAAAAGAAATTTATTTTTTGAAGTTTTTCGACGGAAAATAGATTCCGAAGAAGATTTTTTATGGAAAATGGATTCCGTCGAAGATTTTTGACGGAAAATGAATTTCGTCGAAAACGGATGAATAAAATAAATGCAAAAGAAATTGATTTTGGGAAGTTTTTCGACGGAAAAAGGATTCCCTCGAAGATTTTTGACGGAAAATGAATTCCACCGAAAAAGGATGAATAAAATAAATGCAAAAGAAATTGATTTTGTGAAGTTTTTCTACGGAAAATGGATTCCGTCGAAGATTTTGGACAGAAAATGAATTCCGTCGAAAATGGATGAATAAAATAAACGCAAGAGAAATTGATTTTATGAAGTTTTTCGATGAAAAATGGATTCCGTCGAACATTTTTGACGAAAAATGTATTCCGTCGAAAACGGATGAATAAAATAAATGCAAAAGAAATTGATTTTGTGAAGATTTTCGACGGAAAAAGAATTTCGTCGAAAATGGATTAATAAAATAAATGCAAAAGAAATTGATTTTGTGAAGTTTTGAGACGGAAAATGGATTCCGTCGAAGATTTTTGATGGAAAATGAATTCCGTCGAAAATGGATGAATAAAATAAATGCAAAAGAAATTGATTTTAAGAAGTTTTTCGACGAAAAATGGATTCCGTTGAAGATTTTTGACGAAAAATGTATTCCGTCGAAAACGGATGAATAAAATAAATGCAAAAGAAATTGATTTTGTGAAGATTTTGGACGGAAAATGAATTCCGTCGAAAATGGATGAATAAAATAAATGCAAAAGAAATTGATTTTATGAAGATTTTCGATGGAAAATGAATTCCGTCGAAAATGGATGAATAAAATAATAGCAAAAGAAATTGATTTTGTGAGTTTTTCGATGGAAAAAGAATTTCGTCGAAAACGGATTAAAAAAATAAATGCAAAAGAAATTGATTTTGTGAAGTTTTTCGACGGAAAAAGGATTCCGTCGAAGATTTTGGACGGAGAATGAATTTCGTCAAAAACGGATGAATAAAATAAATGCAAAAGAAATTGATTTTGTGATGTTTTTCGACGGAAAATGGATTCCGTCGAAGATTTTTGACGAAAAAAAGTATTCCGTCGAAAACGGATGACTAAAATAAATACAAAAGAAATTGATTTTGTGTAGTTTTTCGACGGAAAAAGAATTGCGTCGAAAACAGATTAATAAAATAAATACAAAGGAAATTGATTTTGAAAGTTTTTCGACGGAAAATGGATTCCATCGAAAAATTCTGACGGAAAATGAATTCCATCGAAAACGGATGAATAAAATAAATGCAAAAGAAATTGATTTTGTGAAGTTTTTCGACGCAAAATGGATTCCGTCGAAGATTTTTGATGAAAAATGTTTTCCGTCGAAAATGAATGAATTAAATTAATGCAAAAGAAATTTATTTTGTGAAGTGTTTCAACGGAAAATGAATTCCGTCGATCATGGATTAATAAAATAAATGTAAAAGAAATTGATTTTTGAAGTTTTTCGACGGAAAATGGATTCCGTAGAAGATTTTTAATGGAAAATGGATTCCGTCGAAGATTTTTGACGGAAAATGAATTCCGTCGAAAATGGATGAATAAAATAAATGCAAAAGAAATTGATTTTATGAAGTTTTTCGACGTAAAACGGATTCCTTCGAAAACGGATGAATAAAATAAATGCAAAAGAAATTGATTTTGGGAAGTTTTTCGACGGAAAATGGATTCCATCGAAGATTTTTGACGGAAAATGAATTCCACCGAAAAAGGATGAATAAAATAAATGCAAAAGAAATTGATTTTGTGAAGTTTTTCGACGGAAAATGGATTCCGTCGAAGATTTTTTACGGAAAATGTATTCCGTCGAAAATGGATGAATGAAATAAATGCAAAAGAAATTGGTTTTGTGAAGTTTTTCGACGGAAAATGGATTCCGTCGAAGATTTTTGACAGAAAATGCATTTCGTCCAAAATGAATGAATTAAATTAGTGCAAAAGGGATTTATTTTGTGAAGATTTTCAACGGAAAATGAATTCCGTCGAACATGGATTAATAAAATAAAATTAAAAGAAATTTATTTTTTGAAGTTTTTCGACGGAAAATAGATTCCGAAGAAGATTTTTTATGGAAAATGGATTCCGTCGAAGATTTTTGACGGAAAATGAATTCCGTCGAAAACGGATGAATAAAATAAATGCAAAAGAAATTGATTTTGTGAAGTTTTTCGACGGAAAATGGATTCCGTCGAAGATTTTTGACGGAAAATGAATTCCGTCGAAAATGGATGAATAAAATAAATGCAAAAGAAATTGATTTTATGAAGTTTTCGACAGAAAAAGAATTTCGTCGAAATCGGAATAATAAAATAAATGCAAAAGAAATTGATTTTTTGAAGATTTTCGACGGAAAATGGATTCCGTAGAAGATTTTTGAGGGAAAATGGATTCCGTCGAAGATTTTTGACGGAAAATGAATTCCGTCGAAAACGGATGAATAAAATAAATGCAAAAGAAATTGACTTTATGAAGTTTTTCGACGCAAAATAGATTTCGTCGAAGATTTTTGACGAAAAATGTTTTCCGTCGAAAACGGATTAATAAGATAAATGCAAAAGAAATTGATTTTGTGAAAATTTTTGACGAAAAATGAATTCCGTCGAAAACGGATGAATAAAATAAATGCAAAAGAAATTGATTTTGCGAAGTTTTTCGACGGAAAATGGATTCCGTCGAAGATTTTTGACAGAAAATGAATTCCGTCGAAAATGGATGAATAAAATAAATGCAAAAGAAATTGATTTTATGAAGTTTTTCGTCGAAAAATGGATTCCGTCGAAGATTTTTGACGGAAAATGTATTCCGTAAAAAACGGATGAATAAAATAAATGCAAAACAAATTGATTTTGTGAAGTTTTTCGACGGAAAATGGATTCCGTCGAAGATTTTTGACGGAAAATGAATTCCACCGAAAAAGGATGAATAAAATAAATGCAAAAGAAATTGATTTTGTGAAGTTTTTCGACGGAAAATGGATTCCGTCGAAGATTTTTGACGGAAAATGAATTCCGTCGAAAATGGATGAATAAAATAAATGCAAAAGAAATTGATTTTTTGAAGTTTTTCGACGGAAAATGGATTCCGTAGAAGATTTTTGAGGGAAAATGGATTCCGTCGAAGATTTTTGACGGAAAATGAATTCCGTCGAAAACGGATGAATAAAATAAATGCAAAAGAAATTGACTTTATGAAGATTTTCGACGCAAAATAGATTTCGTCGAAGATTTTTGACGAAAAATGTTTTCCGTCGAAAACGGATTAATAAGATAAATGCAAAAGAAATTGATTTTGTGAAATTTTTTGACGGAAAATGAATTCCGTCGAAAACGGATGAATAAAATAAATGCAAAAGAAATTGATTTTGCGAAGTTTTTCGACGGAAAATGGATTCCGTCGAAGATTTTTGACAGAAAATGAATTCCATCGAAAACGGATGACTAAAATAAATGCAAAAGAAATTGATTGTGAAGTTTTTCGACGGAAAAAGGATTTCGTCGAAAACGGATGAATAAAATGAATGCAAAGAAAATTGATTTTGTGAGTTTTTCAACGCAAAATGGATTCCGTCGAAGATTTTTGATGGAAAATGTATTCCGTCGAAAATGGATGAATAAAATAAATGCATAAGAAATTTATTTTATGAAGTTTTTCGATGAAAAATGGATTCCGTCGAACATTTTTGACGAAAAATGTATTCCGCCGAAAACGGATGAATAAAATAAATGCAAAAAAAATTCTTTTTGTGAAGATTTTCGACAGAAAAAGAATTTCGTCGAAAATGGATTAATAAAATAAATGCAAAAGAAATTGATTTTGTGAAGTTTTTAGACGGAAAATGGATTCCGTCGAAGATTTTTGATGGAAAATGAATTCCGTCAAAAATGGATGAATAAAATAAATGCAAAAGAAATTGATTTTATGAAGTTTTTCGACCAAAAATGGATTCCGTTGAAGATTTTTGACGAAAAATGTATTCCGTCGAAAACGGATGAATAAAATAAATGCAAAAGAAATTGATTTTGTGAAGATTTTGGACGGAAAATGAATTCCGTCGAAAATGGATGAATAAAATAAATGCAAAAGAAATTGATTTTAAGAAGATTTTCGATCGAAAATGAATTTCGTCGAAGATTTTTGACTAAAAATGTATTCCGTCGAAAATGGATAAATAAAATAAAAGCAAAAGAAATTGATTTTGTGAAGTTTTTCGATGGAAAAAGAATTTCATCGAAAACGGATTAATAAAATAAATGCAAAAGAAATTGATTTTGTGAAGTTTTTCGACGGAAAAAGGATTCCGTCGAAGATTTTGGACGGAGAATGAATTCCGTCGAAAATGGATGAATAAAATATATGCAAAAGAAATTATTTTATGAAGTTTTTCGACGAAAAATGGATTCCGTCTAAGATTTTTGACGGAAAAAGTATTCCGTCGAAAACGGATGACTAAAATAAATACAAAAGAAATTGATTTTGTGTAGTTTTTCGACGGAAAAAGAATTTCGTCGAAAACAGATTAATAAAATAAATACCAAGGAAATTGATTTTGTAAGTTTTTCGACGGAAAATGGATTCCGTCGAAAATTTTTGACGGAAAATGAATTCCATCGAAAACGGATGAATAAAATAAATGTAAAAGAAATTGATTTTGTGAAGTTTTTCGACGCAAAATGGATTCCGTCGAAGATTTTTGACGAAAAATGTTTTCCGTCGAAAATGAATGAATTAAATTAATGCAAAAGAAATTTATTTTGTGAAGTGTTTCAACGGAAAATGAATTCCGTCGAACATGGCTTAATAAAATAAATGTAAAAGAAATTGATTTTTGAATTTTTTCGACGGAAAATGGATTCCGTAGAAGATTTTTGATGGAAAATGGATTCCGTCGAAGATTTTTGACGGAAAATGAATTCCACCGAAAAAGGATGAATAAAATAAATGCAAAAGAAATTGATTTTGTGAAGTTTTTCGACGGAAAATGGATTCCGTCGAAGATTTTTGACGGAAAATGAATTCCGTCGAAAATGGATGAATAAAATAAATGCAAAAGAAATTGATTTTATGAAGTTTTCGACAGAAAAAGAATTTCGTCGAAATCGGAATAATAAAATAAATGCAAAAGAAATTGATTTTTTGAAGTTTTTCGACGGAAAATGGATTCCGTAGAAGATTTTTGAGGGAAAATGGATTCCGTCGAAGATTTTTGACGGAAAATGAATTCCGTCGAAAACGGATGAATAAAATAAATGCAAAAGAAATTGACTTTATGAAGTTTTTGGCCGCAAAATAGATTTCGTCGAAGATTTTTGACGAAAAATGTTTTCCGTCGAAAACGGATTAATAAGATAAATGCAAAAGAAATTGATTTTGTGAAAATTTTTGACGAAAAATGAATTCCGTCGAAAATGGATGAATAAAATAAATGCAAAAGAAATTGATTTTGCGAAGTTTTTCGACGGAAAATGGATTCCGTCGAAGATTTTTGACAGAAAATGAATTCCGTCGAAAATGGATGAATAAAATAAATGCAAAAGAAATTGATTTTATGAAGTTTTTCGTCGAAAAATGGATTCCGTCGAAGATTTTTGACGGAAAATGTATTCCGTAAAAAACGGATGAATAAAATAAATGCAAAACAAATTGATTTTGTGAAGTTTTTCGACGGAAAATGGATTCCGTCGAAGATTTTTGACGGAAAATGAATTCCACCGAAAAAGGATGAATAAAATAAATGCAAAAGAAATTGATTTTGTGAAGTTTTTCGACGGAAAATGGATTCCGTCGAAGATTTTTGACGGAAAATGAATTCCGTCGAAAATGGATGAATAAAATAAATGCAAAAGAAATTGATTTTTTGAAGTTTTTCGACGGAAAATGGATTCCGTAGAAGATTTTTGAGGGAAAATGGATTCCGTCGAAGATTTTTGACGGAAAATGAATTCCGTCGAAAACGGATGAATAAAATAAATGCAAAAGAAATTGACTTTATGAAGATTTTCGACGCAAAATAGATTTCGTCGAAGATTTTTGACGAAAAATGTTTTCCGTCGAAAACGGATTAATAAAATAAATGCAAAAGAAATTGATTTTGTGAAGATTTTTTAATGAAAATGAATTCCGTCGAAAACGGATGAATAAAATAAATGCAAAAGAAATTGATTTTGCGAAGTTTTTCGACGGAAAATGGATTCCGTCGAAGATTTTTGACGGAAAATGTATTCCGTCGAAAACGGATGACTAAAATAAATGCAAAAGAAATTGATTGTGAAGTTTTTCGACGGAAAAAGGATTTCGTCGAAAACGGATGAATAAAATGAATGCAAAGAAAATTGATTTTGTGAGTTTTTCAACGCAAAATGGATTCCGTCGAAGATTTTTGATGGAAAATGTATTCCGTCGAAAATGGATGAATAAAATAAATGCATAAGAAATTTATTTTATGAAGTTTTTCGATGAAAAATGGATTCCGTCGAACATTTTTGACGAAAAATGTATTCAAAAGAAATTGATTTTGTGAAGTTTTTCGCCGAAAACGGATGAATAAAATAAATGCAAAAAAAATTCTTTTTGTGAAGATTTTCGACAGAAAAAGAATTTCGTCGAAAATGGATTAATAAAATAAATGCAAAAGAAATTGATTTTGTGAAGTTTTTAGACGGAAAATGGATTCCGTCGAAGATTTTTGATGGAAAATGAATTCCGTCAAAAATGGATGAATAAAATAAATGCAAAAGAAATTGATTTTATGAAGTTTTTCGACCAAAAATGGATTCCGTTGAAGATTTTTGACGAAAAATGTATTCCGTCGAAAACGGATGAATAAAATAAATGCAAAAGAAATTGATTTTGTGAAGATTTTGGACGGAAAATGAATTCCGTCGAAAATGGATGAATAAAATAAATGCAAAAGAAATTGATTTTAAGAAGATTTTCGATGGAAAATGAATTCCGTCGAAGATTTTTGACTAAAAATGTATTCCGTCGAAAATGGATAAATAAAATAAAAGCAAAAGAAATTGATTTTGTGAAGTTTTTCGATGGAAAAAGAATTTCATCGAAAACGGATTAATAAAATAAATGCAAAAGAAATTGATTTTGTGAAGTTTTTCGACGGAAAATGGATTCCGTCGAAGATTTTTGACGGACAATGAATTCCGTCGAAAATGGATGAATAAATTAAATTCAAAAGAAATTATTTTATGAAGTTTTTCGACGAAAAATGGATTCCGTCTAAGATTTTTGACGGAAAAAGTATTCCGTCGAAAATAGATGAATAAAATAAATGCAAAAGAAATTGATTTTGTGTAGTTTTTCGACGGAAAAAGAATTTCGTCGAAAACAGATTAATAAAATAAATACCAAGGAAATTGATTTTGTAAGTTTTTCGACGGAAAATGGATTCCGTCGAAAAATTTTGACGGAAAATGAATTCAATCGAAAACGGATGAATAAAATAAATGCAAAAGAAATTGATTTTGTGAAGTTTTTCGACGCAAAATGGATTCCGTCGAAGATTTTTGACGAAAAATGTTTTCCGTCGAAAATGAATGAATTAAATTAATGCAAAAGAAATTTATTTTGTGAAGTGTTTCAACGGAAAATGAATTCCGTCGAACATGGCTTAATAAAATAAATGTAAAAGAAATTGATTTTTGAATTTTTTCGACGGAAAATGGATTCCGTAGAAGATTTTTGATGGAAAATGGATTCCGTCGAAGATTTTTGACGGAAAATGAATTCCGTCGAAAATGGATGAATAAAATAAATGCAAAAGAAATTGATTTTATGAAGTTTTTCGACGTAAAACGGATTCCTTCGAAAACGGATGAATAAAATAAATTCAAAAGAAATTGATTTTGTGAAGTTTTTCGACAGAAAACAAATTCCGACGAAAACAGATGAATAAAGTAAATGCAAAAGAAATTGATTTTGTGCAGTTTTTCGACGGAAAATGGATTCCATCGAAGATTTTTGACGGAAAATGAATTCCATCAAAAACGGATGAATAAAATAAATGCAAAAGAAATTGATTTTGGGAAGTTTTTCGACGGAAAATGGATTCCATCGAAGATTTTTGACGGAAAATGAATTCCACCGAAAAAGGATGAATAAAATAAATGCAAAAGAAATTGATTTTGTGAAGTTTTTCGACAGAAAATGGATTCCGTCGAAGATTTTTGACGGAATATGAATTCCGTCGAAAATGGATGAATAAAATAAATGCAAAAGAAATTGATTTTGTGAAGTTTTTCGACAGAAAAAGAATTTCGTCGAAAACGGAACAATAAAATTAATGCAAAAGAAATGATTTTTTGAAGTTTTTCGACGAAAAATGGATTCCGTAGAAGATTTTTCATGGAAAATGGATTCCGTCGAAGATTTTTGACGGAAAATGAATTCCGTCGAAAATGGATGAATAAAATAAATGCAAAAGAAATTGATTTTATGAAGTTTTTCGACGTAACACGGATTTTTCCTTCGAAAACGGATGAATAAAAAAAATTCAAAAGAAATTGATTTTGTGAAGTTTTTCGACGGAAAAAATTTCGACGAAAACAGATGAAATAAAATAAATGCAAAAGAAATTGATTTTGTGAAGTTTTTCGACGGAAAATGGATTCCGTCGAAGATTTTTGACAGAAAATGTATTTCGTCCAAAATGAATGAATTAAATTAGCGCAACAGAAATTTATTTTGTGAAGTTTTTCAACGGAAAATGAATTCCGTCGAACATGGATTAATAAAATAAAAGTAAAAGAAATTGATTTTTTGAAGTTTTTCGACGGAAAATGGATTCCGAAGAAGATTTTTTATGGAAAATGGATTCCGTCGAAGATTTTTGACGGAAAATGAATTCCGTCGAAAACGGATGAATAAAATAAATGCAAAAGAAATTGATTTTGGGAAGTTTTTCGACGGAAAATGGATTCCGTCGAAGATTTTTGACGGAAAATGAATTCCACCGAAAAAGGATGAATAAAATAAATGCAAAAGAAATTGATTTTGTGAAGTTTTTCGACGGAAAATGGATTCCGTCGAAGATTTTTGACGGAAAATGAATTCCGTCGAAAATGGATGAATAAAATAAATGCAAAAGAAATTGATTTTATGAAGTTTTTCGACAGAAAAAGAATTTCGTCGAAAACGGAATAATAAAATAAATGCAAAAGAAATTGATTTTTTGAAGTTTTTCGACGGAAAATGGATTCCGTAGAAGATTTTTGAGGGAAAATGGATTCCGTCGAAGATTTTTGACGGAAAATGAATTCTGTCGAAAACGGATGAATAAAATAAATGCAAAAGAAATTGACTTTATGAAGTTTTTCGACGCAAAATAGATTTCGTCGAAGATTTTTGACGAAAAATGTTTTCCGTCGAAAACGGATTAATAAGATAAATGCAAAAGAAATTGATTTTGTGAAATTTTTTGACGAAAAATGAATTCCGTCGAAAACGGATGAATAAAATAAATGCAAAAGAAATTGATTTTGCGAAGTTTTTCGACGGAAAATGGATTCCGTCGAAGATTTTTGACAGAAAATGAATTCCGTCGAAAATGGATGAATAAAATAAATGCAAAAGAAATTGATTTTATGAAGTTTTTCGTCGAAAAATGGATTCCGTCGAAGATTTTTGACGGAAAATGTATTCCGTCGAAAACGGTTGAATAAAATAAATGCAAAAGAAATTGATTTTATGAAGTTTTTTAACGGAAAATGGATTCTGTCGAAGATTTTTTACGGAAAATGTATTCCGTCGAAAATGGATGAATAAAATAAATGCAAAAGAAATTGATTTTGTGAAGTTTTTCGACGGAAAATGGATTCCGTCGAAGATTTTTGACAGAAAATGTATTTCGTCCAAAATGAGTGAATTAAATTAGTGCAAAAGAAATTTATTTTGTGAAGTTTTTCAACGGAAAATGAATTCCGTCGAACATGGATTAATAAAATAAAAGTAAAAGAAATTGATTTTTTGAAGTTTTTCGACGGAAAATGGATTCCGAAGAAGATTTTTTATGGAAAATGGATTCCGTCGAAAACAGATGAATAAAATAAATGCAAAAGAAATTGATTTTGGGAATTTTTTTGACGGAAAACAAATTCCGTCGAAAAAGGATGAATAAAATAAATGCAAAAGAAATTGATTTTGTGAAGTTTTTCGACGGAAAATGGATTCCGTCGAAGATTTTTGACGGAAAATGAATTCCGTCGAAAATGGATGAATAAAATAAATGCAAAAGAAATTGATTTTATGAAGTTTTTCGACAGAAAAAGAATTTCGTCGAAAACGGAATAATAAAATAAATGCAAAAGAAATTGATTTTTTGAAGTTTTTCGACGGAAAATGGATTCCGTAGAAGATTTTTGAGGGAAAATGGATTCCGTCGAAGATTTTTGACGGAAAATGAATTCCGTCGAAAACGGATGAATAAAATAAATGCAAAAGAAATTGACTTTATGAAGTTTTTCGACGCAAAATAGATTTCGTCGAAGATTTTTGACGAAAAATGTTTTCCGTCGAAAACGGATTAATAAGATAAATGCAAAAGAAATTGATTTTGTGAAAATTTTTGACGGAAAATGAATTCCGTCGAAAACGGATGAATAAAATAAATGCAAAAGAAATTGATTTTGCGAAGTTTTTCGACGGAAAATGGATTCCGTCGAAGATTTTTGACAGAAAATGAATTCCGTCGAAAATGGATGAATAAAATAAATGCAAAAGAAATTGATTTTGTGAAGTTTTTCGACGAAAATGGATTCCGTCGAAGATTTTTGACGAAAAATGTATTCCGTCGAAAACGGATGACTAAAATAAATGCAAAAGAAATTGATTGTGAAGTTTTTCGACGGAAAAAGGATTTCGTCGAAAACGGATTAATAAAATAAATGCAAAGAAAATTGATTTTGTGAGTTTTTCAACGCAAAATGGATTCCGTCGAAGATTTTTGATGGAAAATGTATTCCGTCGAAAATGGATGAATAAAATAAATGCATAAGAAATTGATTTTATGAAGTTTTTCGATGAAAAATGGATTCCGTCGAAGATTTTTGACGGAAAATGTATTCCGTCGAAAACGGATGAATAAAATAAATGCAAAAGAAATTGATTTTGTGAAGTTTTTCGACGGAAAAAGAATTGCGTCGAAAACGGATGAATAAAATATATGCAAAAGAAATTGTTTTTGAAGTTTTTCGACGAAATTTTTCGAAAAAAAGAATTTCGTCGAAAATGGATTAATAAAATAAATGCAAAAGAAATTGATTTTGTGAAGTTTTTAGACGGAAAATGGATTCCGTCGAAGATTTTTGATGGAAAATGAATTCCGTCGAAAATGGATGAATAAAATAAATGCAAAAGAAATTGATTTTATGAAGTTTTTCGACGAAAAATGGATTCCGTTGAAGATTTTTGACGAAAAATGTATTCCGTCGAAAACGGATGAATAAAATAAATGCAAAAGAAATTGATTTTGTGAAGATTTTGGACGGAAAATGAATTCCGTCGAAAATGGATGAATAAAATAAATGCAAAAGAAATTGATTTTATGAAGATTTTCGATGGAAAATGAATTCCGTCGAAGATTTTTGACTAAAAATGTATTCCGTCGAAAATGGATGAATAAAATAAAAGCAAAAGAAATTGATTTTGTGAAGTTTTTCGATGGAAAAAGAATTTCATCGAAAACGGATTAATAAAATAAATGCAAAAGAAATTGATTTTGAGAAGTTTTTCGACGGAAAAAGGATTCCGTCGAAGATTTTGGACGGAGAATGAATTCCGTCGAAAATGGATGAATAAAATATATGCAAAAGAAATTATTTTATGAAGTTTCGACGAAAAATGGATTCCGTCTAAGATTTTTGACGAAAAAAGTATTCCGTCGAAAACGGATGACTAAAATAAATACAAAAGAAATTGATTTTGTGTAGTTTTTCGACGGAAAAAGAATTTCGTCGAAAACAGATTAATAAAATAAATACCAAGGAAATTGATTTTGTAAGTTTTTCGACGGAAAATGGATTCCGTCGAAAAATTTTGACGGAAAATGAATTCCATCGAAAACGGATGAATAAAATAAATGCAAAAGAAATTGATTTTGTGAAGTTTTTCGACGCAAAATGGATTCCGTCGAAGATTTTTGACGAAAAATGTTTTCCGTCGAAAATGAATGAATTAAATTAATGCAAAAGAAATTTATTTTGTGAAGTGTTTCAACGGAAAATGAATTCCGTCGAACATGGATTAATAAAATAAATGTAAAAGAAATTGATTTTTGAATTTTTTCGACGGAAAATGGATTCCGTAGAAGATTTTTGATGGAAAATGGATTCCGTCGAAGATTTTTGACGGAAAATGAATTCCGTCGAAAATGGATGAATAAAATAAATGCAAAAGAAATTGATTTTATGAAGTTTTTCGACGTAAAACGGATTCCTTCGAAAACGGATGAATAAAATAAATTCAAAAGAAATTGATTTTGTGAAGTTTTTCGACAGAAAACAAATTCCGACGAAAACAGATGAATAAAGTAAATGCAAAAGAAATTGATTTTGTGCAGTTTATCGACGGAAAATGGATTCCATCGAAGATTTTTGACGGAAAATGAATTCCGTCGAAAACGGATGAATAAAATAAATGCAAAAGAAATTGATTTTTGGAAGTTTTTCGACGGAAAATGGATTCCGTCGAAGATTTTTGACGGAAAAAGAATTCCACCGAAAAAGGATGAATAAAATAAATGCAACAGAAATTGATTTTGTGAAGTTTTTCGACGGAAAATGGATTCCGTCGAAGATTTTTGACGGAATATGAATTCCGTCGAAAATGATGAATAAAATAAATGCAAAAGAAATTGATTTTGTGAAGTTTTTCGACAGAAAAAGAATTTCGTCGAAAACGGAACAATAAAATTAATGCAAAAGAAATGATTTTTTGAAGTTTTTCGACGGAAAATGGATTCCGTAGAAGATTTTTCATGGAAAATGGATTCCGTCGAAGATTTTTGACGGAAAATGAATTCCGTCGAAAATGGATGAATAAAATAAATGCAAAAGAAATTGATTTTATGAAGTTTTTCGACGTAAAACGGAGTCCTTCGAAAACGGATGAATAAAGTAAATGCAAAAGAAAATGATTTTGTGCAGTTTTTCGACGGAAAATGGATTTCATCGAAGATTTTTGACGGAAAATGAATTCCATCGAAAACGGATAAATAAAATAAATGCAAAAGAAATTGATTTTGTGAAGTTTTTCGACGGAAAATGGATTCTGTCGAAGATTTTTTACGGAAAATGTATTCCGTCGAAAATGGACGAATAAAATAAATGCAAAAGAAATTGATTATGTGAAGTTTTTCGACAGAAAATGGATTCCGTCGAAGATTTTTGACAGAAAATGTATTTCGTCCAAAATGAATGAATTAAATTAGTGCAA
>JAVKPL010012989.1:52500-65844 GCA_032173675.1 Gastrolobium villosum | reverse complement strand
GCTGATGCCAGCCAAATTAACTTCTTCAAATGTACCTTCTGTCAAAAAAATGTATCAAAGTCTACATGAAGAATTGACTCAAGTAACGGTTAATCCCTAATTGATTTGAGATTAGCAAACAAGCATACTTGGTAAAATTCTCGCCCATGAAATTGAGAACCTGTAGCTGTTGACTTTTATTGCTTCCATTAGATCTATATCCTCCTGTTCCAAGCCACGTTGTTAGACTATAGTTCTTCCTCGACATTCAATGTATCAGTCTAAAATTCAAATCCAAGATAATGTTTGGTCCAATTCATCAACTTTTATTCTAATTGACTTTTCACGTCTCCTGAATTTTTTTAAAAATAAAAACCGACAATGTTGGATAACCACAAAAAAAAAACCCCTATAATAATGGATACGCTGATGTAATAATCTGGCAGTATCTTTTTTCAAAAAAATAAAATAAATAAAAATCCTCAAGAACCAAAACTATTTCACACTTGTTTATTATAATGTTATGATAAGAATATTGGATTAATATTTTTAATATTATAGGAGATAAATTTATGTTTAATACACACATAAAAGTGTATGGGGTCCATGTAAAGAGAAGAGAGAAATAAGAGGAAAAAATAGGTATAGATATTGGTCACATAGGAAGATGTATTACCAGATAGCGATGATATTGGTCAACCGCAACATCCCCATTATTTCCATCAATTATTCTACCTGCAATCGTTCATCAATACTACCTTTAATTTATTAAAATGGAAAGTTTGAACGTATAAGCAATAGCTAGCAAATTAAGTTTATATGCAATTAATCGATTAGAAAAGAAAGTCACCTGGTGTTTTGTGAGTGAAGAAATCCCAGTTATTTACTCCTTTCCCATCACTCAAGTATGCACCTTCATACTGTAATAAAGGACAAATCTCGAAGTGAAGTTAAAGAAAAGAAAGCATGCATATATATATATATATATATATATATATATATATATATATATATATATATATGATATAATAGTAAATTAAGTCACCTGGTAAGAAGAAGAAGAAGTCCCAAAGAGGAAGTTGGTGGGTAATGGAGATTGTTCCAATCCCTTTGAAAGTGCTATGATAGAACATGGCATGAGCATAAGAATCAAAGGAATCACCAGAAACAGAGCTTTCAGCAATGTAGAGAACGCCATTGCATTGTGCTAATGTGCTTGATATAACTATAACGCCTATATATAATATCAAGAAGAGAGAGAGAGAGCATATAATATATATTTAATTCTAATTTCTAAGGGAGCGAAGTCTTTCGATTATACAGTGTTTATGAAAAATTTAAATAAAAAAAATGACATGTGATCGGAGAAAATGAAATACACGTGCCCGAGCCGTCACTCAAGCGTGTATAATTTCAGCATCGTAATTCTAAATTTTCTTAATTTTCAAATTCATTTTATTAAGGGTTTTATTAGTCTAATTTAACGTAATATAGTTATCTTAAGTTATAGGGAGAAAATATGTGGGTCCCACCATTACAAGAAAAAAAGGAAAAAAAGAAAAAAGTGGGATATGAAAATCGAAATGAAAGAATATGAGAGAAGATATCTTATGTGAAATGAGAGTAATATTTCCCTATTATTAATAATTAATTAGGAAGTTGTGGCACGCCATGTGGTTAAAAGGAGCCCAAAAGAATAACGCCAGGTTGAGCATGTGAATGGGCATGGCCTTGTCGCAAGACATTTTATCTCTAATAATATAATATGAGTAGGAGTGATTTAATTTAAATTCTATCATAATTTTAATTTATTAAAATTTAAAAATAACCATATTCTTACTCACGAAATCACTTTATGAGAACCTTAAAGTTAACTTGTAAAAACCAAATACCTTTAGTTTAATTACTGGTAGTAAGCATTGTTATTTATTTGTTGGCATTAAAAAAAGAGTACAAAGACACATTGATGGATCGATTATGTTTATTTAATTATATTTTGGAACACTAAAATTTCTATATGACACAGGATATATTAATTGTTATGCGGTTGGGGTACGTAAAAATCCAAGGGAAAGACCCTCATCAACATTAATATCACCTTTATCCCAAATTAATTGGGATCGGTGGTAGATGAACCCACATGAAAGATATAAGACGGTTGAAAAAAAATAAAAATTAAAGAAAATTAAAAATTAAAAAATTAAAATTAAAATAAAAAATTTAATAATAATAATAATAAATATATATG
Organism: Gastrolobium villosum; assembly: GCA_032173675.1. Classification (NCBI taxonomy): domain Eukaryota; kingdom Viridiplantae; phylum Streptophyta; class Magnoliopsida; order Fabales; family Fabaceae; genus Gastrolobium; species Gastrolobium villosum. The sequence goes on along the minus strand of JAVKPL010012989.1, from coordinate 63,617 downwards.
TATATTTAAATAAATAAAAGTAAAAAAAAAAGGGACAAGAAGAAGTGGGGAAATGAAGGGGAAGAGGACTAAAAAGGGACCATCTGGAACATAGGAATAACAGCGGGTCTAACCCTCCACCATACTTAAAGCTTTTCTCCATTCCGTTCTAAGACATACCTTCCGCCAATCTATATTTCACTCCATTAAATCTTGTTTTACTACCTTCGCCCAAGTAAGTTTCGGCCGACCTCTGCCCCTTTTTATATTGAGCTCTTGGTAGCAAACTTCTGTTCTTACAGGAGCATCCAGGGGCCTTCTCATCACGTGCCCAAATCACCTCAATCTATGTTCTCTCATCTTCTCGGCTACCGGTACTACTCTGACCTTTTGTCGAATATCTTCATTTCTTATCTTATCCATCCTTGTGTAATCACACATCCATCTTAACATCCTCATCTCTGCTACTCCCATCTTATGCTCATGTTGCCTATGTGCTGGCCAATATTCCGCCTCATATAGCATTGCCGGTCTTACTGTCGTTTTATAGAATTTTCCTTTTAACTTAAGGGGGATTTTGCGGTCACACAACAACCCAGATGCACTACGCTATTTCATCCACCCTGCTCTGATTCTGTGATTTACATCCTCATCCATCTCTCCACCTTTTTGTAAAATGGAGCCCAAGTATTTAAAAACATTTTTTTTGGTACCTCTTGACCACTTAAATGCACGGGCTCTTGGTCCCCATCTCGTACCAAAGAAAATTCACACTTCAGATACCCAGTCTTGCTTCGACTTAATGTGAATCCTTTGGATTCCAATGTGCTTCTCCACAAATCAAGTTTTCTATTAACACCCTCCTTGCTCTCATCAATAAGCACAATACCGTCTGCAAAAAGCATACACCATGACACTTCCTCTTGAATATTTTTTGTTAGTTCATCCATAACTAAGGCAAAGAGATAAGGACTTAGAGCCGACCCTTGGTGTACACCAATCGTGATAGGAAAATAACTTGATGTTCCGTTACAAGCTTTTACACTACATTGCTAAAAGATATTTGTCATATTTTTAGAATGAAAAACCTTATCTATTAAATAAAGGGTTTTATAAGAGTTATGTTGTAGGAAAAGTGATTGTGTTATGTTACATAGATTCGTTTTGTGTTCCGGAATTATTTTTTTTTTTTTGCTGCGGGCCCCACAAAATGTTGTGTGTGTAAGAAATTTTTTGTGGTCATGTTAAATGATAGATGATAAACCCTTAAATAAATGGGTAGATGAGTTTTGTCAAATTTTTTGTGTGTGTAAAAAACTTGTTATGCACTAATTAATAGAGGAGAGTTATATTTACAAACTTTTTGTTTACAAATTACATTATGTACTCCCGGAAGAATACTAAGTTATACTATGTTCTCCCGAGAGTACATATTGTAATTTATAAAAATTTATAAAAAAAATTTGTAAATAGATCCATCATTTTTCTATACGATATGAGATAACTTATCTCCTTTTAACTTCTTTTAACTTGAGATTAATAAAACCCTATAAAAAATTGCAGAAAATTGGCTTGCAGTGTTGACGACAAGCTAATATCAGCCACTTTTCTCAACTTGCTGAACAGTGTCTTTCGCATGCTTACATTAGAACTCAAGAAATACAACCTTGTTATATATGACATTATTACCTGAGACTTTCACCAAAAGAACAAAAGAAGCAAGGCTATAACAAAAGGACTACTTATTTTATTACATTACTATTTTCTTCCTTGAAAGTAAATTATCTTTCCATTATTCATCTCACTTAGGTATGCCTGAGGGAGCCTTATGTTCAGCAATGAAGTTTTTGTACCAAAATGCTGACAGTCTTCGGGTTCTATTGAGATTGGCATAGTCCACATGATGAAGTCCAAACCTTATAGTGTATCCATAAGTCCACTCAAAGTTGTCAAGTAGGGACCACACAAAGTACCCTCTCACATCTGCTCCTTTCCTATACATAAAAAATATTAAGCAACAATTTGTTGATCATGGGGTGACTTAATTTTTAACTAGTTCTTTCCTAAGATTTATAATATATATGAAGGGTTTTATTAGTGTTATGTAACATAACGTAAGTGTTATTTCCAACTCTCATATCAAAAGGGAGAGAGAAAGTGGAATGATGAAAGAGAAATAAAAACATGTGGATCCCACCTCTTTAATATGTGTAGAAAAGTAAAGTTATATTATATTAAATAATAAACATAAAACCCATATATGAAAGGCCAAAAAAGCATGAGGAAGCTTGGTATATTTTTCAAAGATGGTTAAGCCAACCAACAATACCTTATTGCTGTTGCAAGGGAATCCAAGTAACCACTCAAGTACTCAACTCTTTTGACATCATTGATTATGTCTTTAGTGTTGTGGTTAGAATTCTCCCTTGTCCCGAGTCCTATACAGGACAATCAAATTAAACCTCTTAAAGGGCATAGCACAAAGAAGGGGATTAATTGCAGCATTATAAAAGTAGATTCATGGGCTATTCCTACTCACCATTTTCTGTAATGAACATTGGAATATTGTTGTACCTGTGCTTTATGTAAGTCACTATCTTCTCCATACCTTGTGGGTGAATATACAACCAGTCAAGTGCAGTCTACATGCATTCACACCTTTACAATTAATATGGTTTACCAAATTGATCCAACATGTTATTTTGTGGTCCTCAATAATGAAAAGCTATAAAGTTTCATACCTGTTCTCCAATGCTTACGCCATTCATTTGTGGTGATGTTAGAGCTAAACCTTCTGTTTTTGAAGACCCTCTTCCTGGTTCACATGCAGAGAAGATGCAGTCTTTTACATAAGCACTTGTATAGTGATTTACTCCAATGAAATCTAACCCGGTCTTGAGTTTTTCTAGATCATATCTTGAAAATGCTAGGAGTTCAGGTCCTAATATTTCATGCATTTCTGATGGATACTTCCCTAGTATAATTGGGTCCAAAAACCTGATGAACTCCTCCATAAGAGACTGATCAGTCATGTGCTCAGAAAATTTTGAGAGGCCATCAAGAACTCAAAAAAAATAACCAAAAGTAAAGGTTTTACCAATTCATATAAAATGATTGAGCTCGCTCAGCAGCTAACTTGTCTTCAGAGGAGTTGCTGAAGGGTTCAAACCATATAGCATTCATAACAATTCCAATTCTTCCTCCCTGATTTTTCTGTTTTTCGAGTAGCCATTAATTAATAGGGAGCACAACGAGTGCTTCTCAGAAGTGAATTGTGATAAGTGATAACTATCTATCATTTAATAAAGTTAATTGTGATCTGCTTAATATACACTCAGCTTGGATGCACTAAATTTATGTAATTAAGTATTTCTTCAAGTGTAGACAAATAAAAGAAAAAAAATGTTACACCTATACCTCATTTTTTACATTCATGCTCAACATTTACATTTTATGAGTAAGTGCAAGAGTGAAGAGTAAAAATATAAAAAATGAAATATAGAAGTAACATTATTATTATATCTTAGAAGGTTATCTTACCTCACAAATGTTATTTGCAAACCTTTTTTCTTAGTATGTTTCTCTCTTTTTCTACATATATAAAAAATATATTAAAAAATTACTCCATGTTAAATCCTGATTAGCGAATGTAGCATGATGATAATTTTTCTATACAGTCTTAGCCAATGTTGTTAAAATCAAGATTTTAAGTAAAATAAGAAGGAAACTAAAAAATTCGTAAAACTTAAAATCGTAATGTAAAAAAAATCTTAAAAGTGTTTGAAATATTGATAAAATCATGTTGATGAAAAAAAATCATAATGATAAATCAAAATTTTAATAACTATGGTCTTACCTTTGCCTATATGCAAAGAGATTATTTTTCGGATTCGAATCCATGGCCTTTCGGTCATAAAAAAATAATTTTCCTATTACTTTATGCTCGTGCTGTTTCTATATAAAAAAAAGGGTTTTATAATTCTCATTCAATATGAGAATTCAAATTTTCTTACACACCTTTCGATTTCCGTGCTATCATGGATTCCACATGTTTTTTATCTCTACGACATGAAATTTCAATTCTCCTTCGGCATGACAATTATAGAACCAAAAAAAAAAAAAAAGAGTATGTATGTGAGAAAAACTAATCTTACCTGGTATTTTGTTCTGTACACATCAACGGCAGCTGCATGGGATAACATAAGGTTAGAAGCTGCAACGAAAGGCTCCCTCTCTGAATCTCCATAGCTGCAATGGCCAAATGAGCGAGAGCAACGGGATGGGGGCCACAACCCTTGTCTATAACCACGGTTAATTGCAACGTTGGGTTCATTAAAGGTGACCCAGTATTTGACTCTGTCTCCAAAGTACTTGAAACATATATCAGCATAATACCTGAAATCCTCCCTGAAAAATTGACATTAAGTTCGCCAAATTAGCTGTGACGTGGCACACTTAGTTTATGTTGTCATATGCTGATTGGATGTACTCACTGAATTTTAGGACTTAGCCAACCTTCATATCTGTTCTCAAGTTCCTGAGGAATGTCATAATGTGTTATTGTGACAAAGGGCTCTATTCCTGAAACCAGAAAAATACAAAGTTTAGAGGCAGGGAAATTATTCACTTATAAAATAGTGTCAAATTTTGGGATAAAACACAAAAATGACCTCTATTGACAAGTGCATCAATTAGCCTGTTATAGTAATCAATGCCAGCTCTGTTCACTTTGCCAAATCTACCCTCTGGATTAAATTTAGAAGGAAGATTTAATTAGACATAGTAAAATTTAATACAATTTATTAAAGGGTAATATGTTTCTCCTTAAAAGATGAGACATATTACCCTTTATTAAATTATTATTTTAGAAAACTTGCTTGGTAGAATTCTGGCCCATGATAGTGAAAAGCGATAGCTGTTGATTCCAGTGTATTCCATAAGATCCGCATCTTCCTGTTTCTCAATTTTATAATCATAAAATATGGGGTTTATCAACTATCATTTAATATAATTACAAAATTTTTCCTACACTCATAACATTTTGTGGGGCCCGTAACAAAAAAAAATTCAGCACGCAAAAGAATCTCTATAAAATAACACAATCACAATCTCTATAAATGAATCTCTACTTTTTATTTCTATGACATCAGAATTCTCTTTTCTCATGTAACATCATAATTATAAAACCCTTATTTTATTCAAATAAATATATTTTAAACATATTAATTTTAATTCAATCAATCAAATCAAATCAAATCATTTTAATTACACGAGAATTATAATATTCTTATTTTATTTAAATAAATATATTTTAAGCATATTAATTTTAATTCAATCAATCAAATCAAATCATTTTAATTACTTCAAACACAAAGATAGTACAGAAGAAAATCATTTTAATTGCAGGTGGGGTACTGCGTTGTCCACCCAATATTGGCTTTCCAATGGCTTTTATGTATATGGTGGGTCACAAAATATATTCGTCCAATATTCCTGCTTTCTAAATTGAACGATAAGTCACCAGTATATTAATATGAACCGTAGGTGTAGTCGAAATAGTTATATTTTCATTCAACCGTTGGTATGTTTTCCTAACATGTCAACATATCATTGATTTATGAGGTTGAGGTATCAATCTAAGTTTAGTGGAGAGTTATTTTGAGCAAGTGTCTCCGGTGTACGGAGCTGAGAATATGAGGGAAAATATTAGGCATGGTGACTCTTCGAGGTGATATTTATATAGCTTAATGCATTAGAGTGAAGATCTATGTTATACTTACCACCTTTATTATCTGATTAATTGTTGTTGGATTAATTTAAAATTAACAGCAATTATTTTCTCATTTTAACAACATGGGGTATAAATTCCTTACTTCCACGATCATTTAATGGGATTATTATTATTTTTTTATTTACTACAAAAATATTTGTGCAATTATTTTTAAGGTGGTACTTGTACGAAATTAAGGAAAAGGAAAAGATTGAAGGAATATATTTTTGAATTTCATCCCAAATCTTTTCTTATAGCGACAGAGGGACCGACTTAAGCAAAAGGAGAATATAATTAAGGGTTTTATAATTCTTATGTTAAATGGGAGTTGAAATCTTATATTGTAAAGATAAAAAGCATATGGGACACATGTGTTAGAAGAAAAAATTATATGTAGGATCCATGTCAGCACGGAAATCGAGAGTGTAGGAAAATTTGAATTATCATGTTGAATGAGAATTATAAAACCCTATAATTAAACCTGATAACGATGGTAATGATCAACAGCAATATCACCATTTGTTCCATCCATTATAGTGCCTGAAATATAACTACTACACAGTGAGAAGTACAAAAAGGAAATTTTTCTTTGGGGAAGATGAGTAAGAATATCAACCTGACTTATGAGTGAAAACATCCCAGTTATTTAGTCCCTTACCATCACTCAAGAAAGCTCCTTCAAACTGCAAAATTATGGCTTTAATTTGCATTGTAAATACTCAAAACAACTAGTTAAGTAAAAAAAGTAAAGAATATCTTAACTTGTAAGAGTCATAGAAAATATAATCACATATTATTCTGATGAGAAAGGGTGCCAAAAGAACCTTATATGAAGAAGCAGTTCCAAAAAGGAAGTTTCCTGGAAATGAAGATGAACCTGAATTCTCTTTCAAAGATATAAAATCACAATATCCCATGAAGATTGAGAAGCAAAAGCTTAGTGCAAAGAGGGCATGACGCACTAGAAGCGGAAGTTCCATATTTTGTGTTTGTATGTGTGTGTGCATGAGTTTGTCTTGGATTCTCATAAATAAAGTACAAGAGTGCGACATTAGGTGTAACCAAGGACTCAATATATGGAAATATTTATTATGTTGCAGACCATTCAATGATTTGGTGCTATTTTTCCTTTTTATCCTTATTATTATTTTTCTTTCTCAATTTTATTTTCTCATTTACACTAAATAACCACCTAAAAAATAGTGGTCCCGAGCCATAATAAATTATCCCTCAATATAGCTAGCCACATTTATCAGCCAAGCTGAAATTATGCATGATATGGCTGACATGTAACCCATCAAGTGATCTTTGACAGGATTCAAGTGTAATTGAATGTTGACACTGACAACAAATCATTGTGCTTTTAATAAGTTGCTTCCATTTTTAACTAATTGCTTTATTTTTTTCATTCATTTTCTTGAATCTTCGCTTTCTCGCTTATCTGTAGGAGTAGCCAATTCGTATTTTGAAAACTTTTTTTGTTTTGGGCATTATGAGTAGGGTTTTATATTTCTCATTTAACATAAGAATTCAAACTTTCCTACATATCCTTTCGATTTCGGTGCTGACATGAGTCCTACATCTAATTTTTCTAATACATGGGTCCCACATGCTTGTTATTTTATGAGATTTCAATTCTCATTTAACATGATAAATATAAAACCTTTATGATTCTTTATTATAAAATGACTTCTTCTTTTTTAACCAATTTCACCTGCAAGTTATCAGATTTTTACCCATTTCACCCCTAAGATCAAGTTTTCCCGCTTGAAAAATGAGAGCTGAATATAACTGAAAACCGGGGTGCTAGTTCACTATACTTTTATGGGTTTATCATCTATCATTTAATATGATTATAAAAAGTTTTCTACACACACAATATTTTGAGAGCCCGCAGCAAAAAAAAAAACTCCGGCACGCAAAATGAATCTCTATAGCATAACACAATCACTTTTCCTACAACATAACTTTTATAAAATCCTAATTTTGTTAGGGGTTTGGAGGGGAAGGGAAGAAAAGGAAGGAGATCCAAAGGGAAAGGGAGGGAAAGGAAGGGGAAGAAAATTGAAGGTATTCCCTTCCCTTATATGAGAGTTAAAAAATGATAAGGGAGAATTAATATAATTATTATATTTCACAAATTAAATTAAATTAAATTTAAAATTCCTAACAAAATCATTTATGTACTTTTCACAATACTAAAAAAATCATATTTTCAACGAAATTTCTACGTTACAAACGATGAAAATTTCGTAAAAAAATAACCTTTTGTCGGAATACTTTTCGTCGAAAAGCGATAGAATCTTTTCTCGGATGAAAATTTTTACAAAAATAATTTTTTTACGAAATTTAGTTTTCGTCAAAAGTTTTGACGAAAATGATTTCCTCGATCAAATGTTTTAAACGAAAAAAGAATTTCGTAAAAAATTTTGACGGAATATTTTTCGTTCAAAATTTTGATGGAATTGTGTTATGACAGAAATTTCGACGGAAATTGTTTTGACAAAATCTTTGAGGGAAATATTTCATTCGAAACTTTTGACGAAATTTAGATTCTGTAAAGAATTTTGACAGAATATTTTTTCCGTCAAAGTTTTTTATCGAAATATTTTTCGTCAAAAATTTTTACAAAAATATTTTCTGTCGAAATTTTTGGACAGAAATGTGTTCCTTTGAAGTTTTTGATGGAAATGGTTTTTATCAAAAAAAATTGACGAAAATATTTTTCGTCGAAAATTTTCGATGAAAATGTGTTTCGTGAAAAATTTTGACAAAATTTTTTTTGTCAAAAAATTTAACGAAAATGTTTCCTTCGAATTTTTTTTACGGAATTTAAGTTCTGCAAAGAATTTTGATGAAATTTATTTGCATAAAAAAATTTCGATGAAAATGTGTTTCGTTAAAAAATTTGATGTATATATTTTTCATCAAAAATTTTGACGAATAAGTTTTTTTGTGAAATATTTTGAGAGAAATGTTTTGATGAAATTTAGATTCCGTAAAGAACTTTGACAAAAAAAAATTTCCGTCAAATTTTTTTATAGAAATGTTTTGAGTCACAAATTTTGATAGAAATGTTTTTCGTAAAAAAGTTTGACGTACTTCTTTTACGTTGAAACTTTTCGATAGAAATGTGTTTCGTCAAAATTTTGGACGGAAATATTTTTGTGGAAAGTCTTGACGGAATTTAGATTCTATCAATAATTTTAACTGAATTTTTTTTCCGTAAAAAATTTATGTCAGTGAGTATGGGGAAATCTGTTCTGTCTCTAATTTAATCTTTAGTTTTGAGAAAAAAAATTGACGTATATGATTTTCATCAAAAATTTCATCACTATTTTTGACGAAATATTTTTCGTCGATAAATTCTGTCAGTATTTGAGACATTTCTAATAATGTCACATTTAAAAATGATTCACATTTATGTTATTTTCACAATTTAATGCTAATGGTAGATAAGTAATTTTCAATATTTTCTTCCTCAAATCCCCCAGATTGGAGGAACTTTAATTTTAAGAAGATTGAGGGTTTAGGAAAGATCCTCATTCTCTTCCCCTCATTTTTTTTTAACTCACAAGCAAGAGAAAGACTTACTAAAACCCTCATTTTCCTTTTCTTCTCCTCCTAAAACCAACTCCCAAACAAAGCCTAAAGTGATTAGGGGGAAAAAGTTTAACAAATTATAGTTATTGATGAGAAAAATGATTATTGAGATTTTGATAAAATATTTGTATATTTATAATGTATAATAACATGATATTACTAAAATTTTCTCAACTGATTTTCATAAACTGATTATTATTCCTTTAATTTAAGTGAATAGACAGTTGGACATTTAGTTAGAGGATTCCAATCTTGTCAATTTGTGTGGGCTTAGTAAGAGTGGACACCATTACGGTGATCCTTTCTTTTTGCTTCGCTGTAAAGAATTATTGAAAACTTACAAAAAAGGGAAAAAGCAGATTGATAGCATAGAACTGTTAAGTGGGCACACGAATTTTTTTGTTGCAACGTGAAAGGGGAACATGGTAGGATGTATGAATAAGTTATTTAAATTTGTTGTTATATATATGCGTATCTTAAATTTAAGTGTGAAAGCATTTTTTTTTTTTGGTAAGAAATCCTTCATATACTTTCAATATGCAACTACAACGTTCATATTTAGTGCAACTCCATTCATATTACAGGAAAGAAACCCAAAAGCTCATTTACATGAAAAAGTGATTACTAATGCTATTACTATGGCCTCAAAGAAAAGCAGTTTGAATTCCTATTGATAACACAGTGTACTCTCTAATTAACGTCATAGTCCTCAACCGTCACACTTTGAGCTACACCCATGAGTCATCTTTCCCTTGTGTTACATAACACTTTCAAAATTACCACCTTACTGTTTAGCCTGTTCACATAATCAACAGAAAGCTGTCACTTGTGTGCAATATATATAATAATGCATCACTGATTGAGTAGCAGACTATTTTAATAATACAAGAGCATAGACAAAGAACCATATAAACAAAGTTACATTCTTTTAAAGGATATTCTTTTAAAGGATTTAAGCTTATGTGTTTTTAGCAATTTTTAACTATATATTATCTGAAATATATAATTATAATATTAAAATTATATTTTTTTTTACTTTTTATGTCATCATACAACTTTTGAAGAGAGAGAAAAAAAATATAATTTTAATATTATAAACTATGTATTCTTCGGAATGCATAGTTAAAATTGCTAAAAAAATATAACTTATATCCTTTACAAAGACATTCACTAAACTCATAAACAATAATAATAAACTGCCAAATCTAATAATTATAAGACTATTTCTAATGGGATAGGATCTGTTTACAATTTTTTTTTTTTTGCAAATTACACTAAGTACGACCGGTCATATACTGCATGATTAAAATATGACCGATCATACTTAGTGTAGTTTATAAGAGTTTGTAAACAAAAAAGTTTATAAATATAAGGTGTCCCATTTCTAATAATCCTTCCTTTTAATTTGTTTCAAACAAGAGGTGATATATAGCAAAAGCAAAAACAAAAAGCTAGCATGCAAGTACTTGAAGCATTAAGCATGGCCCTTGGGATCCTCAGAGTAAAAAGAAACAAACATAGTTTAGATGGAGACTAGAATGCACCTGTGAATAAAGGAAGGTGCCAAGAATTGCAATGGCAGCCCCAAGAGCATTGATGGGCTGAACTGGTGTGTGGAAGATAAGAATGGAAGAGACAATTACAGAAATTCTCTTCATTGTGTTCCCTATGCTAAATGTTAAGGGAGAAATCTGATCAAGAGACATGTAAGAGACTTGATTATACAAGTGGTAGAACACACTCTGGGCAGCTACCCACCTGTAAA